>CAKNXH010057676.1:76181-135192 GCA_932178445.1 Andricus quercusramuli | reverse complement strand
CAGGCTCAAGTCAATCAGACTCCATTGTGGCCGCTGGCCATTATGAAAACGATTTTAAATTTGTGTTTTTTCACCCTACTAATCAGAGTCTATTTTCAAGACAAATTTTTTGTCATGTATTCCAAAGATGTTCTGACTCTTATGGCTTCATTCCAAGCCTGAATTCGAGTTGGAATTCACAGGCTCAAGTCAATCAGACTCCATTGTGGCCGCTGGTCATTATGAAAACGATTTTAAATTTGTGTTTTTTCACCCTACTAATCAGAGTCGATTTTCAAGACAAATTTTTTGTCATTTATTCCAAAGACGTTCTGACTCTTATGGCTTCATTCCAAACCTGAATTCGAGTTGGAATTCACAGGCTCAAGTCAATCAGACTCCATTGTGGCCGCTGGTCATTATGAAAACGATTTTAAATTTGTGTTTTTTCACCCTACTAATCAGAGTCGATTTTCAAGACAAATTTTTTGTCATTTATTCCAAAGACGTTCTGACTCTTGTGGCTTCATTCCAAACCTGAATTTGAGTTGGAATTCACAGGCTCAAGTCAATCAGACTCCATTGTGGCCGCTGGTCATTATGAAAACGATTTTAAATTTGTGTTTTTTCACCCTACTAATCAGAGTCGATTTTCAAGACAAATTTCTTGTCATTTATTCCAAAGATTTTTCAGAGAAATGATTATATTCTCATGGACTAAGATCGGAAACTGTTTACCGGGTCTTTCCAGCTTTCTACAGTTGAGTTCTATTGCGTGGGTGGGTTTTGTGGGGTGTTGGTTGCACATTATATAGCCTATGGTTTCTCTGAAAAAATCATAAACACAATAACATTGCATTTTATGGAAAATGCTTATTTTTGCTAATTACAAATTTGGAAAATCTTTACCAAATCTTTTTTAGCTATATGTAAATTATTTCTTCTGTGTGTATCGTGTGAAGGGAATGTTATAAGAACAACTCAGAATTAGAAGAAAATGTTGCAAGTTTTATTTATCTATTTTATCAGTCAGTATTTTGCGTTGAATATATTTTTCCTTCTTTTTTTCTTATATTTTTGTAAGATAATATTTATTTGTAATGTTTTTCAAATAATATATTATAACTTATTAAGAATTATTACTCCTACATATGTTTCAATGCTTTTTCTATTTTGAACATGGCGTCAGAAGTCCTTTTAAATCGATTTAGTGATTGATCGGGACACCACGCGGCGCTGATTGTACTGTTTCTGTTTATTTTTTTTCGATCGTTGAAAAATGTTTTTATTTTTTAATTTTTTAATATTTATCGCGAGTTTTGACGTTCCGGAGGGACTTTCCCCCTCAAGTATGGATATGTGCTTCCTGTGGGGAAAAAAATTGCCCCCTGACATCCTTTCGGTGCGCCAGCATTCGAAACCAATTTTTTGAGGTGAGTTTTGTAGGTTGGAATACCCACTACATGAGCCTTAATAGATGGTCTAACTATGCATTTGTTTATTAAATTTTTCTATGACAAAAACAAATAATATGGATTGACAATTCCTTGTCAGTAAATATCAGCACTCATGTGATTTTAAGACGATTACAGAGAAAAACGGTCACTTTCTATCTCTAAATGCCCAAACCGTGCACTTGTTCATAAAAAAAAAAAATTATCGATTGACAATATCATAAAAGGGCGTCTCCGCGTGAAATTCGGTAAAAGTATTGTCCACAGGCAGAAAGCGGAAGAAAAAAAAATATGTCAAATCAAAAAGTAAAAAACACCATTACATTAATCTTGCAAAAGTCGACATTTTTTATAATATAAATGATAAATCCGATTATTAGTTTAGGTAATATTTAATAAAAATTGCATTTATCATCGCGCCCAAATTCGATGTTTTTTAAAACTCAAATCGGCGATTCTAGTTCAATAACTGGTGAAATGTTTTGAAATTTTCGCAGTTTGTTCAGAATACATACGTGACACCTACAAAGTCGATAAAACATATAAAAATTGCATTTGTTTACTCATATTTAATAACGAATGGCGGGGTACCGGTAACCGGGCTTCGGACACTTTGGCGGAAAAAAGTATGCGACAAAATTAATCTTTGAGAAAACTTCAAGCGAGCCGTTTTTTCTACGACGTATGAAGAAAACTTTTCGAAAATTTCAGTGTAATCGATTTGTAAATATTGTAACTATGGATGATTTCATAAAAAGCGCTCGGCGTGCAAGCAGCTCGTCTAGCGTTCGCGCGCGGCAGTAACGGAATATTATACGTTTTTCGCATCTTTTTTTAACACTGGGATGCTACATTGTAAAATTTATTGTTGTTTGATTATTAGAAATATTTATATCGTTAATCATACTCACGTACCATTCTTCTCGCCATCAATTATTTTCAAACACGTGTCAAAATCAACTTTTTTCCATCGAAATTCACGCAAAATGATGAAAAACACGGATTATAATTTATTTGATAACAGACGCTAATAGATTATAATACATAAACTTTTTTTACATACTTATTGTACGATCTAATTTTTCAAATGGTTATTGAAATTCAAAAAATTCGTAACATAGGTTTTTCAACATTTAAAGTGTATTTTAGTAACGCGTCTAACATGAAATAATATATTATGCTTTGCTATTTCTTTCGCAGTTCCGATTTCCGTTTTTCTGTGCCACGTTTTTTCAGAGGCGCTTTGTTTACTGCAACTTCTAAGTATGTGTCGATTCTTGGAAGAACAAAAGGCAATCTGATTAGGGGTAAACGCGCGAAATTCGAAATTTGTTGAATGTTTATAACCATTTCAAAAATGAGAGCGTACAATAAGTATCTAAGAAAAGTTTATGTATTATAATCTATTAGCGTATGTTATCAAATAAATCATTGAATAGAAAATCCGTGTTTTTCATAATTTTGCGTGAATTTCGATGGGGAAAAAGTTGATTTTCACACGTGTTTGAAAATAATTGATGGCGAGAAGAATGGTACGTGAGTATGATTAACGATATAAATATTTTGAATAATGAAATAACAATAAATTTTACAATGTAGCATTCCAGTGTTACGAAAATATGCGAAAAACGTATAATATTGCGTTACTGCCGCGCGCGAACGCTGGATGAGCTGCTCGCACGCCGGGCGTTTTTTTATGAAATCATCCATAGTTACAATATTTATGACTCAATTACACTGACTTACCGGTACCCCGCCATTTGTTATTAAATATAAGTAAACAAATGCAATTTTTATATGTTTTATCGACTTTGTAGGTGTCACGTATGTATTCTGAACAAACTGTGAAAATTTCAACACATTTCACCAGTTATTGAGCTAGAATCGGCGATTTGAGTTTTAAAAAACATCGATTTGGGCGCGATGAAAAATGCATTTTTTATTAAATATTACCTAAACTAATAATCGGATTTATTATTTATATCAGCAAAAAATGTCGACTTTTGCAAGATTCATGTAATGGTGTTCTTTACTTTTCGATTTGACATCTTTTTTTTTCTTCCGCTTTCTGCCTGTGGACAATACTTTTACCGAATTTCACGCGGAGACGCCCTTTTATTATCGGTGTGCTCAATTCTTCATCACTAAACATCACCACTTTTACAATTTGAAGAGGATGAGAAAGAGAAACTATTAATCTCTGTCTATAAACGATCAAATGCTGCATTTGTTTATAACATTTGTTTATAAAAAAAACTATGAATTTCTTTATAAAATTTGTTTATAAAAAATGTAACATCGATTGACAATTCTATGTCACTGAATATCACCACTTGTGTAATTTGAAGACGAGTAGAAAGAACAACGATCACTTTCTATTTATAAATGGTCAAAAGATGCATTTATTGATAGAATTTATTTGAAACAAAAACAAAAAATATTGATCGAGAATTCTCCGTAAAAAAAATCACCACTTGCGTAACTTGAAGATGATTGTAAAAAAAACTATTACTTTCTGCCTATAAACGACCAAACTATGCATTTGATTATAAAATTTGTTTATAAAAAAAGTAATATCGATTAACAATTTCTTGTCACTGCATATCACCACTTATGTAAGTTGACGACGTGTAAAAAGAAAAACGAACACTTTCTATCTCTAAATGGTGAAAAGATGCATTTTCTTATAAAATTTGTTTATAACAATAACCAATAACATCGATTGACAAGTCTTCGTCAATAAACATCACCACTTATGTTACTCGATGATGATTGTAAAAAAAGTATTACTTTCTGTCCATAAATGACCAAACTATGTATTTGTTTATAAATTTTGTTAGAAAATAAACAAATACTATGGAATGACCAATCTTAATGGCTACATATTACCACTCATATAATTTGAAGTCACTAAAAAAGAAAAACGATTATTTTCTGCCAATGAACGCCTAAACTATGCATTTGTTCACATAATTTTTTTATAAAACAAACAAATTATACCATACAACAAATTTTCATGATCAAAGATGATCGAGTTGATAAAATCAAGCAATTTCAAGTTACGAATATACTTTGACGCAAAATTTGCAATATGTTTACAGTTTGTTAATGTCACTTGTTCATAACAATTAGATTCGATGAATCGAATTGAATATTCAATGAATTGATTAATCATCCTTGACTCTGGTTTTGTCTTTCGATAAAGGCCAAAGTAAATCACCCACCGACAATAAATACTGTTACAATATCTAAAATTGCGCAAAACACAGATCGATGAAATTTTAATCAGCTGATAAAATTTGAAGATTATATAATTTGAAACAAAAAATGAAAAAAGGATTGGGAAAATCGGTAAATATTCTCAATGTTGAAGGTAATCTCGAATAAAATGCAACATTACCAAAACTCCCAGCAGAAATTGAACGGGTGAACCGATATTTTTCTATCTTTTTTTATTTTTCTCGTAACTATGTAATGAACCTTATGCAGCATATAAAAATACAATTTATGCATATTATAATAATTATCAATTTTGTTCATGCGGCTCGAATCGAGTCAGGATGCAATAATGGAAAGGACGGATGATTTACGAGCGAACCCCTGGGTTTAGCATCCTCGAAAACCGTCACGGTGAATTAGGATACATTCCCTCTGAGATTCGGAGCGCTTTTTTTCGGTTCAACAGGGGAACTTTCCTGGTGGCGGATTGCTCGTTCACAGGCGCAGAAGTGAACCACATTTTCGAATTATTAAAAAAAAAAAAAGAAAAACAAGACAATGTAGAAAAAAAGAGACTGATAGGTTAGGCACTATGCCCTCGAGATTATATGGTTCAAATATTACATCGAAAAATTCATCCGTTTAGCGGGATTCATGTCAAAACTAATACATGGGCGCCTTAAGGCTTCTCGGCACATGTTCGCTGCCGTGCTAATCGTAGCTCAACTAGCCTATTGTTACTCTTCACAGGCGATCTAAAAAAAAGGATGAGGTTTCAAATAGCCGAATTCTTCGATTTCCTTTAAACTCCGTATAATTATGTATTTTGATTTCTGATTTCATTAGATTTCGATTCCAAATCATATCACTATTTTCAGAGAGCTTCAAGGAAGCACCATGCAAATTTTGACTTATTTATATCTTTTTCCTCTGAAGCTGTGTCATGTTAAAAGGACTGATTAAACACTGCTGCCTCATTGTATAGAAATAATTAATTTTTCGTCCATTTTATACGAAAATATATTTATCAGTTGAATATAGAATGCTTTTGTGTCAAACTTTTCATAATGAAACAAATTACTTTTGAGAAACAGTATTATAAATTAATACGCGTTTTCCGTCGGTAAATTAAGACGCTTTTATCTTCAAAATTATTAACTTTAGAAAGACAGTGTTCACGATGAAAATTGTTCGTTGGAACTCATACTTCCGATTTTACCAATACTTTTTGCAAAGAAAACAATATTACTCAGAATAGAAATGACAACAATTTTTTCCAATATTTCACCTATCAGCGCTTTTGTTGCAAAAACTATGGACCTCCTCGAATAGGTGTCAGGGAAACTTTTATTCCTCTTCTTTTCGTCTAAAAATGGAAAAGATAATTTTCTTTAATATTGAACGTTAATGGAATAATTGATTGAAAATTAAAATTCAATTCATCTCTTGTATCTCGCGAACGCCATACATTCCAGATGGGTATCACGCAGATTTGGAATCAGGATATATCAGACGAAAATATATTACCGTGCGGCCGGAAACTGGAATACCGTTTTTCACGCTGATAAATCCCCTTAAAATGCGAAGGCGTATTGGCTTATATGAGGTAAAATTTGCCAAGTGTCCCCGCCTAAAGTTTTGTTGTCGCCTATCTTTTTCAAACTCAGCATGATTGTAGTGTTAGTGGACCTCTTTAAATTCTGTAAAGGGGGCGCACCTAGTAAAACGGGTTGTCAAGATATAGGGGCCCGATTTTTCGATGATTTACCCCGATTGCTAACATTCAATTGTACATATCTCCTGATGCAGTTGTCCAATTTTACTTTTATGAGGGTTTTGGAAAGGTATTTCAACAAAGTTTACAATAGAAATAATCGTCAAACGATGAAATAATTATTTCACCTTGATTTTTCATTTAAAAAATATTTTTGAGTTTTTCTCCCAATGCAGCATTTTTGATATTTTTATAATAAGGCCTGAAAAAAGCTTGATTTTTTCTCTTGAAAAACATCATAAAACCAAAATGGGATGGAAAGCATTGGTTGAGTTACAGAAGGTCATAATGGCGTGGGTGCCCCGCGCCAACTAGCCATGGCGCTACTAGGCGTGCTGAAGTGACTCAGCGGTTCTAATAATTTATAAAAATGATGTTTCTGCTTACGCCTAACAAAAATTTTATTTTATTCTGACTTTTATATAGATGGAGAACAATTTAGATATTTTCCTAATAAAAATCTCAAAATGGTTCCATTGAAGGAATACGATAGTTAATAATAAAATCATGAGCAATTTTGGTGGATGGTTCTGCTCATCTGTTACATGTTCAGATGTTTTTTGATAAGTCCTCTTCCTTCCCATATTTTCGTGAGTTCTTTTGTGTTAATCTATTTGCCTTTAACAATTTAAGGTGCTTTTTAATGTGAGCCTCCTTGCCTTTCACATTTCGGTGTGCTTTTTTATGTGAGTCCCCTTGCCTCTTACGTTTTGGGGTGCTTTTTGTTGTGAGTACACCAACGCGACTGCAAATGGAAAAGGACCATGTGATGGAATTGGGGGCAATTTGAAAATACTCGTCGCACGTGCTAGTCTCCGAGCGTCATCTCCAAATCAGATTTTGACTGCTGATGCTCTATATCAATGGGCTAAAAAAACTCGCCTGAAACGGTAATATTTTTCATCTCCAAAGAAAAGCATGCCACGGCTGCTGAAAACCTTAAAGCTCGATTCGATTCTGCAAAGACTGTGCCGGGCACGCTAAAATACAATTTCTTCGTACCCTCTTCAAAATCGACTCTCATTTTGGAGAAGTATTCGTCTCCTCCAAAGTATGACATTTTTCCGAAGTGAAAGATCACAAAGAGATTGCGAAGAGAAGAGCAAAGTGAACGTTAAATTGAATAAAAATTCTTCTTTTAAGTGACGCTGTGAGAGGCAAAGTGACTCACACCAAAAAGCACCCCAAAATGTGATAGGCAAGGGGACTCACATAAAAAAAGCACCCCGAAATGTGAAAGGCAAGGAGACTCACATAAAAAAGCACCCCAAATTGTTAAAGGCAAAGAGATTAACACAAAAAAACTCACCAAAACGTGGGAAGCAAGAGTGCTTATCAAAAACCATCTCGACATGTAACATATGAGCAGAACTATCCACCAAAATCGTTTATGATTTTATTATCAACTATCGTTTTCCTACAATAGAACCATTTTTAAATTTTAATTAAGAAAATATCTCAATTGTTTTTCAGCTACATTTAAGCCAGAATGAAATGAAATTTTTGTCACGCGTAAGCAGAAAAATCACCTTTATCAATTATTAGAGCCACTGAGTTACTATAGCACGCTCAGTAGCGCCGTGGCTAGTTGGCGCGGGGCACCCGCGCTCTTATGATCTTCTATAACTCAATCAATACTTTTCATCCTACTTTCGTTTTGGGATTTCCCTCAAGAGAGAAAATCATGCTTTTTTTCTAGCTTAATTGAAAGAATATAAAAAATGCCGCATCAGGAAAAAATCTCAAGAATGTTTTTTAAAATGAAAAATCTAGGTTGATTACATTTTTGTTATTTTTTTAATGATTATTTTTATTGTAAACCGTGTAAAAATACCTCTCCATAATCCTGATAAAAAATAAAATTGGATAACTTTATCAGGAGTTATGTACAATTGAACGTTAGCAGTCGGGGTGAATCGTCGAAAATTCGGGCCCCTGTATCTTGACAACCCGTTGTACTAGGTGTTAAGGCGTTTTTATATGTATGAACCATTTCCCGCTAAAATAATGAAAAGTGCGGGAGAAATAAAATGTATTCCCGCTAGGAAATGCGAGTGTTCCCACTTATGTATACAAACGATTGGCGTAATTATGTCCCGCCAAAATCCTGAAAAGTGCGGGAGAAATAAAATGTATTCCCGCCAGGAAAGGTGAGGGTTGTACCTCCTATCTACGAATGATTGGCATAAATTATATCCCGCTTAAATTGTGGAAAGAGCGGTCGAAATGTAATGTAGGTATTGGGTAATAAATCATCGCGTGATGATCTATATTGATAATGGGCGGAGCCTATAGCGTTCCTCGTTTGCGAAAAGACACAGCGATACAATTGTTGACCTGCACTGCGTTTGATCGAGCTGTGACTTTGCGTCTATCAGGTATTATTCTATAATGTTAAATTTATCACTTGTGTGCTTTTTTTTTATTTCCGTGAAGAGAGTTTCAATGCGTTATTTTTTGTAATAACTTGTTCCAGCGTGGTGCTTTTATACCATTTTAAAATTGTAAATGGGTTACTTTTTATATCGTATTGACAAATTTAATTATTAGTATAATTTTTTCAATTAGAACTCGTTATCACCTGCTAGGACATATTTATCTTAATTGAGTAATAAATCTAAATTATTATATAACCTGTGACTCGTGCCTTCTTTGTTTTCTGTTTGTAAATCTAATTGGGTCTTATTATGATAGCCATTTCAAATCCAATTAAACTTTGAGAATCCCACATAAACTGAAGGCTAGTGTCTTCGAGGTAACAAATAAATAAATTGAAAAAGTAAGTAACGATAAAGAAAAATCCGTTACAGTGTGCCCCCGTTACAGGATTGAAAGAGGTCCACTGGCACTACAATCTGGCGGAGTTTGAATGAGATAGGCGAAAACAAAATTTTAGGCGGGGACGTTTGGGAAATTTTACCCCATATGTGTTATTCTCTACGCAGAGGGAACTTTTAAAAAAAGTATAGTAAAAAGAAAATATTTTCTAAACTGATTTCTTTCAGTGTAAATTAGATTCATTACCCCTAACCAGTTAACTGGTGGGCTCGAAATCGACGTTATGTGCCAAAACTGGTAGAAGCAAATAATTCCGTTTTCATCATGAAAGTTCATTTTCTAAGGGTTTTCCAGGTTGTTAATGACGAATCCGAGGTCAAAATTGAGAAATTCGAAATAGCGAATACAATATGGTGGTCTGAAATGCAACAATCACGTGGGTTGAATGAAAGGAAGAACTAAAGAATTTTTTAGGTCGCTGATGAATATTCTACTATTTATCAGCTAATTTTAATTTTTCAATTTTGAGCCCGAACTCGTCATCAGAGACCAAAAAACCACTAAGTACTGACTTTCATTCAAATCACGTGATTTTTATATTTTCGTTTACCATATTGGATCCGCCATATTGGATCCACCATTTTGAATTTCACAATTTTGACCCCGGAATGGGGCTGAGCACAATGGAGACCTGAAACCGAAACTTGAACCACAAGATAACTCTGTCCTTTTTTACCGTAGCTACGGTAAAAAAAGACAGAGATATCTTCGGGTTCAGGTTTCGAGTTTGGGGCTCCATTGTGCTCGGGCCCATTCGTCATCAGCGACCAAAAAACCTTGGACATATCAATTTTTATCCAAATCCATTGAGTTTTGCGTTAGTTATTCCAAGTGCGCATATATGCGTCATTACCAGTTTTGTCGCGGATTTTGTCCTGCGCACATATGCGTCATTACCAGTTAACTGGTTAAAACAAGACCTTAAAAAAGTATCTAGAGTTGTAACTAGAATTCTTCTCAAATGAAGTAGAAGAATGCAAATAAACTTTTACAAATGAGGAATATTATAATAGAAAATATATACTAGATACACGTGAAGAGTGATAAAAGAGAGCGAGAGAATTCTACTTTAAGGATTGTACACATATATGAATAAAACGAATGGTGAGCGATCATGAAGCAATACTTTCTGTTATTTGTGGTGTTGAATTGAGTCGCTTCAGTGAACTTACAACTCCTCACATTTCTCATAGTTTAACAATCTTCAATTCAAGAAAAAATTGAGATTAACAAACAAGATATAAATAGGGGTTTTTTTCAATTAATTGAATAAAAAAGAATTCAACTATTTACAAAAAATTGAAAGGAATCAATTCTTGATTATAGTTTGAGGACTAAAAAATTAGCTAGATATAAAATTGCTTTGCTTTGTAAGTATAATATGATTTATCGACATTTTCAACAAGTTAATAATAAATGATTATTATTTATTGAAAAACACCCATTCATTTCTTTCACAGCCATAAGAACATATTTCGATAAAGAATAGATATGATTTTTGTATCGTTTTTATGATTTAATTATATCTATTTTCGAAAATAAAAAATAATATCTAAATACATTTATAGTGAAAAATCATGTTTCGTCCAATACAATGGAATTTTTTTGTTTTTTATATTTCTAACTACAGAAATTGTATTATTTATTCACTTATACTCTTTCATAACTTGTAACAGAATTGTTACCATAACGCGGGACTCGGCACGACCCTGCGCGAAAGGGTTGCCGGGCCGCACACGAAACGGAACGGAATCCCCCGAGGGGAACCGAAGTCCCGAGCAAAAACGCAGCAATTGCTCAGTCTGAGTTTGCTCGTCTCGGGGAATAGTGTTTTGTGTCAGTGTCCTGTTCCTCTTGCTTTCGCTTCACCCGCCTCCCTCACGAAGAGGATTTCCTTCCGCTTTGAGCGGCTCCTACATGGACCTCCGGGCCCCAGCCTAGACTTCGGGGTCCATCAACCTGTCGCCACGTGCTGACGACCGCATCATTGTAAGTCGTAATAAACGCAATTAATTTTACATGCTCGCCTCATTATTGTGTTCTACCCTATTTCTCAGCGCCTAAATCCACCTTCCTTCCCTCGATATTACCTCCGTAATACCTGGCGCCCAACCCAAAAAACCCACCTTCTATCCTTAAAATTAAAAACCTGCTAAGAAATTAGGATACACATACATATACAAAGTTAGCAATTACACAAAATTTCTTACTCATACCCCAACTTGCTACTGATCCATCCGCCTTGTATATTTTGATAGCATCACCACCTAATACTGATGATTTTGTATTGATGATTTTATATTGTTGATTTGATTTATTTGCCATGCCATGTGATTTATTTTCTAATATGTGCAATGTATTTGCTTCATATGTATTTCACCTGATATTTATGAAATGAATTGTTTTTTGGGGAAGTGAAAAATGAAACCAAAATTTGGAAACAAACTAGAAAAGTTCAGCTCAGAGAATTCGTGAAATCGGTCAAAGTTTTTAGGAAATGAAACTAGTATCAGGGATTTGTTTTGAATTAGAACATTCGGAAAATTTAATAAAAATTGTCTAAACTTAAAATTTCTTGTTCCGGCATGTTTAAATATTGAAACCGAAAACGGATAATTTAGAAAAATAATATATTTTTGGAAAGTTAGAACTATATTTCAGAAATTATGATTATATCGTTTCAAATAGAACGAAAAAGGATACCTAAAATGGAAAAGATAGTTCATTTGTGTTTAGATTAAATATTTCTAGAGGCATCCTTACGAATACCGCGCCAAGGTCACGCGACATATCTCCCAAATAAAAGTAGAAGAAAATAAACATATTTTCGAGCTCTCTAACCACTAGATGACTAATTAAAATTTTAATTAAAATTTCTTGCACAAAATTGAAATTTTAAATTAGAAACATACATCGAAGGAAAATATAAGGTGTACTTTCTATACATATCCTAACTGAATTTAAAAATAAATTAAATTGAGATCGGGAAAAATTAAATTCACAATGCCGAAACCTACAGTCATGGAAAATTATCATGATAACCTAGATTTGGAAGGTGCCGCTGCACTTCAAATCCAAAATATTAATTCGGATAAGGTCACAACGAGACCAATAATCGAAATTATGGTCCCAACTCCAGCCAAAAACACGGGCGCTATCCCTAAAATAATAAATAGATCGATAGGTCGCGGTAGGGGTTTCACGAGGGAAAACATGGAAACACCAATGAATAAAAATAGGTCAGAAAAAGACAGATTGACTCGGAAAACATATACTGAACCAACTCAAAATAACGGACACGTACTCCATGACCTTACTCAAAACCCTAACAATACTTTCGACCTAGAAATCAATACCTTCTATTGGGATAACGAAAAGTTACCCGCAATAGGCGCGTTAGGCTCAATAGACAATCCCAGACAAACCAACAACAAAGCCTTCGATTGCGATTTCTTTTTGAAAAATAATACACAGTTCATTTTAGAAACCGACGAACTTTCAGAAAGTGTGGAGTTCGATGAATTTATGCACCAACAAAAGGACAGATTTTTTAGAGAAAATGAAGAAAGGGCAAATGATTTAAAACTTAGATTTAACCCGTCAGCTCATAGTTCTTTTGAAAAGGAAAGAGAGAAGATTGAACCTAGTTACAGGCAAAATAAAAGCGCATCCCTTAATAGACAGTCAGTGCAATTCAATTTAAAAGATAATTTACAAGAACCCCGTCAACTTTCCCACAACAATACCGAAAACCGTAGTAGAACGAGAATCAATAATTTAAAATTACAAAACTCAGATGACAGTGAATCATTAGAGGACAGAAACACTTTAAACCAAAACAGACGACATAGACTCTCGACAACAAGTAATAGGTCGAACAGACATTCTAGAATCCACAAAAATAATACAGATACGGATAACGAACCTGAAAGTAATACAAATAATCAAACAATTCCAGCGAAATTTTCCCCTTTTGGCATGATACAAACGCCATTTCAAATCATGAGTAACTGCCCGATTAAATTTAGGAATAACAAAGAGGACAGTCCTGCGCATTTTCTGAACGAATTAAAAAGATTCAAAAGGGGATATAAAATAAACGACCGCGATATTTTAGAAAATTTAGACGCACTACTAATTGAAGATGCAAAAGATTGGTGCGAAATAAATAAAAATTTTTGGAGATGTTTATCGGATTTTTTCGAAGAGTTCAAAAACGCTCACATCGATGAAAGATTTTCTGAGGAAATTAGGCAAAAAATTAAATTTTGTAATCAAAAAAGGACACAAGACATTCACTCATATTTCACAGAAATTAGACAACTTTTTAGTAAACTTTACCCTAGAAAAAGCCTGGAATGGGAACTGCGTAGAGCTTACGAGAACCTTAGAATTGAATATAAAATTTATGTAAAACGAAACGATTTTGAAACCTTCGAACAACTGGAAGACTTAGGAAAAGAATGGGAAACAGAGCTAGCCAAATCCAAAATTCGAGGGCAAGTTTTACAAATAACCGCACCTGAAATAGAAGACAAATTAGAACAAAAAAGCAGTAGCAGTAGTGGGGATGTAAATCATTCGGAATATAATAAAGATTTAAGGGAAAATAGAAACAACCAAAAGGATAACCAAAACGGAAACCAAAGTCAAAATAGCCAGGGTAAAAAACCATACAGAAATCGATTCGCAGTTTCATCATTTGGATTTCCATTATTACCTTTTCCAAACCAATACCTACAAAATTTCAGACCTAACTTCAGACCTAGATTCCCACCTGGTTTCCAATTTAATTTTCAACCTAGATGTGATCCAAATTACCAACCTAGATTTCAAAACAATAGACAAAGATATCCATTCAATCCCTATAGTCAAATGTTACCAATTCTGAATCAAATGACGTTATACACAAATCAAGGTCAAAGCAATCCAATGATCGAATTCCCAACAGAAAAAGCGGAAAATGGGTCAGGAAGTAATAACAAAGATAATAAGCAAAATCCCCAAAAACCAAATTACGATAATAAAAACCAACAACGTAATAACAATTCTAATAAAGATTCCCAAGATAAAATAAATTCCGATCAAAACAAAAAACAGAATTTTAAATCACGCACAAACATTACAGCAAACAACAGTAATTGTTATTACTGCGGTTTAACGGGTCATTTTGAAATAGAATGCCCATATTACACATACAACCAGGGAAACTGGAGGGGCGGGTATTAGAACCAAAAATATTACAAACTAATACCGAAACGCCAGAATACTTAAATTCGGATAAAGATGAAATAACGGAAACTCGTTTTCATCTAATGACAAAATTCGAAGGTAGCTTATTTCGAATACTAGTGGATACAGGTGCCACACATTCATACGCTGGCAAGGAATTGCTGGAAAAAATCCAGAATTCCAAATTTTCTATTTATAAACCCGTCTCGCAAAAATTAATAGTAGCGAATGGCGAAACAGTCGACATAATTGGGCAAGTAGTAATCCCAATTAGAGTCGGAAAACACACAAAACATGTAATGTTCAGGTTAGTCCCAAAATTAAACTCCGTAGGTATCTTAGGCACAGACATGCTAAAAGCCCTACGGATGACCTTAAATTATCACTAGGAAACCTGGTGGTTACCAGGGAGTCCCCCCACCTACTATCAATGGAAGCTCATCCAAAATCGCTCCCCATCCCAATAATTGAAAATAAAGCTGAAACTAAACCTGACGTTACAACAAAAGAGAACGAAGAAGGTAAAAATGTAAAAATTAGGAATGAACCATTGGGTAAAAAAGAAGAAAATATGAAAATAAATATTAAACCGAAATTTAGAGGTAAAATTAATTTGAAAAGCACAAGAGAACTTAACAAAAATAGTCAAAAGTTAGAAGATAGTGAAATCCCTATAGTACCTATCAATCCTAACCAATCCCGAAAAACCCAAAACGCCCAAATTCCAGTAAAAAGCCTTACAAAGGATATCCCAAGCCTAATGAGCATCCCTACGAGCAACAAATTCCAACCCCTAGAGAGCATCCCCACCCAAGACACTAGCGACGACTCAAGCATAGAAGACTCATTTAATCCAGTTAAACATAGAATTAGGAAAAAGAACAAGAAAAGCAATTTAGGAAAAATTTATTATAACAGTAAATACGATGATTCGTACAAGAATTGCGATAGTAACCTTTGGAAAAATAAGAAAGTTACTAATCGGGAAAAATTAGAAAAGGAATCTCAGAAAGCAAACGAGATAAGGGAAATCGAAAATAAAAACCAATGGATTAATTTCAAAAATAATGCAATAAAATTGCATAATATTTCAGATAGGTTAGGAAAAAGCGATGAACAAAATTATTGTTCGCTAGAAATTTGCGAAGGTATTGTTGAGCTTAACGGAAGCCAACAATCTCAATTGAAAAAGCTTCTCGAAAATAAAATAAAAATTCATCACGGGAAAGAACATAGGGCAACCCATTTGACGAAACATAAAATTGATGTGCAGGGCCACGATCCAATAAAACAGCGATACTACCACGTGAGCCCAAAAATCAAAGCAGTAATTTATCAGACAGTGGATAAATTATTAGAACAAGACATAATCGAACCGTCTTGCTCTGATTGGTCAAATCCTGTAGGTATGATCAAAAAACCAGGCAAAGATTACAGATTCTGCTTAGATTTTAGAAAAGTTAACAATATTACAAAAAAAGACCTCTACCCAATCCCACTCATGACAGAAATACTGGACACACTAAGATCAGCAAAATTCATTTCAAAAATCGATTGAAAATTAGCTTACTTACAAATACTTTTGGAAGAAAATTCAAAACTCATACCAGCATTCACAGTCCCTGGAAAAGGCATGTACCAATTAAAAGGATGTCATTTGGTTTAACCAATGCCCCAGCCACTTTCCAGAGACTGGTGGACAAAATTATGACTCCAGATTTAAAGCCAAATGTTTTTTGTTATTTAGACGACATAGTGATTGTGACTCAAAATTTCGAAGACCATTTAAAATATTCAAATATCGTATTAGATAAAATCAATGAGGCACATTTAACGATCAGCCCGGACAAATGCGAGTTCGGCTGCTCGGAAATCAAATACTCAGGTTTTAAAGTGAACGACAAAGGACTCCAAATAGACGATGAAAAAATACAACCAATTCTAGAATTTCCAAAGCCTAAAAATATTAAACAATTACAACGCATAATAGAGATGGCCAGTTGGTACAGGAAATTTATCCCACACTTTGCCGAAATAATAGAACCGATGAACAGACTACTGAAAAAGGATAAAAAATGGGATTGGGGATTAGAACAAGACGAGGCTTTCCAAAAAATTAAAGACCTTTTAACTTCAGCACCAATTCTGACCTGCCCGGATTTCACACAACCCTTCCAACTCGAAACCGACGCGAGTATCACGGGGTTAGGAGCTGTACTTACATAAACAATCGAAGGTGTAAATTACGTAATCGCTTACGCGAGTAGAAGCCTGAACGGTGCGGAATCGCGTTACTCGGCATCTGAAAAAGAATGCCTGGCGGTAGTTTGGGCCATACGAAAATTTAGGCCATATTTAGAAGGTTACAGCTTTAAAGTAATCACGGACCATTTAGCTTTGAAGTGGCTCCATAACCTAAAAAACCCCACTGGCCGATTAGCCAGATGGGCATTAGAATTACTAGAATATGACTACGAAGTCATGTATCGTAAAGGTAGTTCAAACCTAGCCCCTGATGCCCTCTCGAGATCAGGGGAACCAAAAAAAAATATAGCGTTCGTGTTAGCTTGTAGCGTAGAAAAACCAAAAGCGGACGTTAATGACAAAACAGACGACTGGTACTCTACAAAATTCAGACAAGTTACAAAAAGACCTATCTACTTTACTACCAGACTCAAACCCCTGGAAATTAGTCGTACCTAAAAAACTTAGAGCTCAAGTTTTACGGGAAAATCACGACGAAACCCAGGCAGGACATTTAGGCTCAGAGAAATCTTGCGCGAGAATTTCCGAACATTACTTCTGGCCAGGGGTATATTCGGACGTTATCAATTACGTAAAAAACTGCCAGACTTGTCAAAGAGTAAAACCGGGTAACCAAAGTAAAGCGCGATTGATGGGAAAAAGAATCCTCGAAGAACCATGGACCATGATTGCTGCAGATATCATGGGCCCATTACCGATTTCAAAAAAGAGGAAGAACCAATATTTATTAGTTTTTGTGGATCTTTTCGCAAAATGGGTCGAAATAATCCCGATTAAAAAAGCAAACTGAACAACAATAGAGTAAGAATTCCATAAACGTGTTATTTCACGTTGGGGAACACCTAGGATTCTCCACACCGATAATGGCACGGGATTTGTAAATAAAACTCTAAGAGACTTGACAGAAAAATTCGGTATCAGGCACACGATAACGCCAAAATACTACCCCCAAGCAAACCCAACCACGATAATACAAGAAGAAATATAAACCTTAGGAAGGAAGTATAAACAGTGGAACGCAGAAATAAAAATACTATAACAGAAAACACATTAACTGACATTTCGTTAATAAACCAAATTACATAGTTTCAATAGGATTTAGAATTTTAATAATCATTAACTAAATGAAACAACAACAATTGAACTCAAATAAAAATAAACTCAAAGGACAATCGACTCCAAAGATAAACAAAAAACAAACTCAAAGGACAATCGACTCTATAAACAAGAAATCTCCACGACAATCGACTACACGGACCGATTTTTCGTTTTTCTCTTCATATTTATTTCAGAAAGAAGATACCCATGGAGGAGGATCAGAAGAGAAAAAACAACGATAGAAGAGGAACCTAAAGCGCAAAACTAGGGACAATTGTAAAGAATTATAATATCAGTATCGCGAAGGAATAATACTCAAAGTTATTTAGATACCATGTAACCTTTTTGACAACGAAAAACAATTTGAATTGAAAAAAATACATTACAACCTTAGACGCCAACAGACAAACTTACTCATACTAATGAAACCGAAACATGATTACTGACTAGATTTAACATTACGAAAGCAAACCTCAAGAGGAAAACAGCAGATTTGCAAACTTTTGTATAAATGTCTTTTTTGAGACTATATCAGACGTGGACAAACATTACGGAAATTAAAGATATATACCCGAAACCCCGTGGGGGGGGGGGGGGTGTAACAGAATTGTTACCATAACGCGGGACTCGTCACGACCCTACGCGAAAGGGTTGCTGGGCCGTACACGAGACGGAACGGAATCCCCCGAGGTGTCCCGAAGTCCCGAGCAACAACACAGCAGTTGCTCAGTCTGAGTTTGCTCGTCTCGGGAAATAGTGTTTTGTGTCAGTGTCCTGTGCCTCTTGCTTTCGCTTCACCCGGATCCCTCACGAAGATGATTTCCTTCTGCTTTGAGCGGCTCCTACATGGACCTCCGGGCCCCAGCCTAGTCTTCGGGGTTCATCAACCTGTCGCCACGTGCTGACGACCGCATCATTGTAAGTCGTAATAAACGCAAATAATTTTACATGCTCGCCTCATTACTGTGTTCTACCCTATTTCTCAGCGCCTAAATCCACCTTCCTTCCCTCGATATTACCTCCGTAATAAACTAGAACAAGATTATTCATTCGAAAAACTTTCTCTTCGTTAATTTTATACAGAGTTTTTTTGGAAAAATCGATTTCTTATCACTCAGCCCTGACAAACTCTGGCAAATCATTTTCTGTCGCTCTGATATGAATTTTTATCGCTTATTCAGTAACTTTTTTCAAGGAAATATAAACGTTACTGTGAGTTACGTCGATGGATACTGATAAAAATACGCAAGGTTTCCTTGGATTTTTTTTTTATTTGCGAAAAAAGTTCTTAATGTTTACACTCAAAACTTAGACGATGAGCAGTGACATATTTTTTTCAATTCGACGTCCAAGCAAGACCCAAAGAGGTATTCCTAGATGTCAAATGACGGCTGTTCATCTATCAACGTAACCTCAAAAACATTTTGGAGGACACTCATATTTGCGTGCATGTATAGTGTATATCGCATAAAAATAAAAATATTATTGATACAAATTGTACTTTTTGAGCCTAACTTTAAGATCCTTAAGGATACATTTTTAAGTATTCAATTACTTATTTGTCTCAGGCTTGTGTGGACATATATATAAGCGATTTTGGAACTTGTCATGAAGTACTAAAATTCACATCTTTACCAAGTTTTGCAATAATACAACCAGTCGTTTCAATAATATAATTCATGGACACCAAAGTGTCCCGTCTGTAGAGAATTACCCATATACTTTATATTATGTACTTACGGCAACGCTCACTTATTTTGAACAAGTTAGTGGTGAATTTCTCGCAATATTTCAATAATCGGTAAGTAGTAATAAATAAATACTTCATTTAATTTCTTAATGAAAGTGCCCAATTTTGCTTTTCATGTGATTATAAAATACTGTGTAGGTATACTCAGTTATTATTTCCATTTTTAATTTAGATTTTTTGGGTTTCAAAACTTAGAGAATGTTGTACACTTTTTAAATGAGAAATATTGAGTTCCATTTCATCCACAGAAACTCTTATTTTTTAAATATTTTCATTTGCACAAAAATATTAATCCAGTCGTCCCTAACATTTATGTATGCATTAAGATCACGTTTCACTATTAAGCACTGAAATTCACCTAAGCATACAAAATAAAAATATGAAATAAATAAATTAACTGAACATACCTATCCAGCTTTTTATAATCATCTAAAAAGCAAAATTCGGCACTTTTATTAAGGAATTAAATCAGGTATTTATTTATTACTACTTACCCAACTAAGTATCCCTGTACAGGAACCTTGGAGGATCCTGGACATCTTCCTGGACACGATTCTGCACACGATCCTGCATACGAACCTGCACAGATAATCTTGACGGTTCCTGTATGGGTACTTTGTAGAATACCATCGCGAAAAATCATGTCGCTTACAGCTATAAACTTGCTTTCCTTTCATTCCCTTCCCTTGAAGATCGAACTCACTATCGAGAGAGCCAAGTCACTAGTGAAGCCCCGCGGATAAGTTCCTATGCAGGTTCATGTATAGGATCCTGAACAAGTTCCGGAACATGAATCTGTGCCTAAAATCACTTTTTGAAGGAACCTGTACAGAATCATTTAAAGGCTAACCAGAAGTTCATAGCATAAAGTATATAAGCCTACGCGTTTGCATTTCGGGTCTTTTCGGCACATGTTCGTGACCGTGCACTGTTAGAAATGTTTGCAATTTCAGTATACACGGGCAAATTAAATGTCCTATACGTTTACTAAATTCATTACACTTTGTAATTTTAGTATACTTACGTCTACTGAATTTCTTTCATGAAGTTATATGTATACTAGATTTATTAAGTGTACAGTAAGTTTCTTTCACGTATATGAATTTTATAGCTTCTGTATACTAAAATTCATATACATGATTAATATATTCAGCTGCGCAAGCGCGTTCCAATTTACGCGAGTCGGGGAACGTGGCCGGTGGCAGACTCGATGCCGCTACATTTGTTTGAGTTCTCTGTAATGCTACAAGGTTCGGATTCTTTCTGCGAGGATCTGCGAAGTCTTCACTTTGAAAGTCAATTGATCAACGTATGTGTAGCTTAGCGATATGATTATTTGAAAATTAAAACTTTGTTCTTCGATTTCATGTTTCATCTGATCATGTTTACAGGCGATGAAGATGGAACCCACGCGAAACGGAACGCGTATACTAAATTCAGTATATGCGTATGCTGAATTTCGTATACATGTATACTGAATTTAGTATACGCGTATATTAAATTTCATGTACGTTCATATACTAAATTCATTATATGCATATACTAAATTTACTGTACGCTGATATACTAAATTTAATTTCATGTTGTGCATTCTTGTTTCCATTACATATATACTAAATCTAGTACAGATTTTTCTAACAGTGTGGCGATCGTAGCCTAGCTAGCCTATTATAAGTCTTGACAGGCGAGCTCAAAAGGAAATTTAAAAGATAAATAGCCCTTGATAATTTTACAGAGAATACAAATTTAACAGAATAAATATTATGAATGGATTCCAATTCACTTTTGAAATTATTTGAAATGTATCCCAACGTAGTAGGAGGCATAGAAATAAGGCTAGATACGGTTTTATTTAAGAAGTTTCAATTACCTCGTAGGGAGGTCTATAAGGTCGTTTTGGAATTGGGCAGGTCCTGCCCAAAATTTTAGAAACGGCCAAATTCGCTCTATTCGTCTATTGTCATGACCAAGGATAAACGAACATGGCATCAGATCTCAAATTGATTGAGTTTTGAGTTTTAACTATATGCAAAATTACTCTCAAATTCTTTTTATGTAAAAAACTCAATGTCAATCATTTTTGAGTCATTACAATTGAGTTTGTAATCAAGCTCCTGTGAGTGTTGTACCGTAGCAGTGTTACGGTCATCATGTCTATAATAATTTTTATGTTCACTGATGCGAACATAATATCTTTTAGAATAACCAATGTAACAGCCATCACAGCAAGAACAGTCAATAAAATATATATTATATATTTTATTAGCTTATTAATAGGATCTTTTTAATTATCAAGACGTTTGAAAATGTCTTTCGGATTGAAAAATTGGAGTGATTTAAGCTGTTTTCAACAAATTTTTAAGCTTGGACAAAAATGTTAATTTTCAATTTTAATTTGTTTTAACCAGGAAGGAGAAGCCTGACAACAGTCTGAATTTTTCCATAGGTGATCGTTGAACGCTTCTCGTACTAAGCAAATTGGAGAGATTCAGCAGCAATACACTATTTTCTCGATAGCACATTTGTCGTTTCATGATATTGCTGAGATCGTTAGGCAGACATTAAAACTCTCATCTATTATACTAACTGCGTAAAGGTGATTGCACACTTCATGAAACGGCTGAAAATTCTAGACAGATAGTATATCTGTCAATTATTACATAATCCGCTAGCAGTTCATGAACTTTCTAGACATTTCATTTAACTTTAAATTACACTAAGTGGCTATGAAATATATTTAAAGCAATATTTGTGTGGCCAGATTGATCTGCAGTATTTACATTTTCATTGAAGGGCAGTGTCGACTCGTATGGTAGCTGGGATGTGGTGGTTTTTCACTCTTATTATGATATCATCATATACAGCAAACTTAGCTGCCTTTCTTACAGTCGAAAGAATGGATTCGCCTATTGAGAGCGCAGAAGATCTTGCGAAGCAAACCAAAATTAAATATGGAGCTGTCGAGGGAGGAAGTACTGCAACATTTTTCAGGGTGAGTTTTCTGACAAACTAAATTATTACTTAGCTTAGCTAAACATCTCAAGGACATAAAATGTGGCACAACTCATGGTCACGTAATTTTCATCTAAAAATACGTACTTGAAGTTGTTTCATTAGAATCATCACCAATGAAGTCATCCCTACTGAAAATATACGACCATAATAAGTGTTATTAGGCCAGTGAAATGAAAACAGTAATGAGAGTCACAATAACGCCGGAAAAACGCCTGTCTTTGCGATCTCAATTGCCGTAATTGCGGACATATTTATTAATAATTATATTTGTTATATTTAGTATAATTATTATAATTATTACGCTTGAACACAACTTTTATCATAAATATTTTCATACATGTTAAAATTGATACACTCAACTCCGATATGAAAACCCCAACAGAAATGTTTTATGCGGCCCTGCCTGCTCACGTTTGGATTTTACGATTCAGGATCGAGGTCAGTGCAAGCCATACCCGAAACCCTTTTTATTTCGGAGGTTGAATGTACTTATAATTCTAAATATTGATGCACATTTGTGAATATTTTATAATATAGTGAATCATGATTTAATTACTATATTAAAATACGTAAGTGTAATAAATATAAATCAAGTATTTCGATCATGGATAGCCAACGATATCTATATTAATACGCATTAGAACAAGTATCTGTCAAGGAGGCTCCTTCAGTACATTAAAGTTCTGTTTGGCGTTAAACGCATTACGCAAAACACTAAATACCATGTCTTCTGTATTTAAAATACATGATAATGTGAGTAGTTATCAAGTTATCCATATTCTTCACATGGATGACCTGAAGCTATACGCTAGTTCAAACCAGAAACTGCAGCAAGGGATCCATGTCACCAAGCAGTTTTCCAATGACGAACACATGAATTTCGGACAAGATAAATGAAGAAGAGTGCATTCAATGGAGCAGTATTACAGACCATAGCGCTAGGGAATAACAACGAGAAAGATATCATGGCAATGGCTGAGGGCGAGTCATAAATATCCAGGTGTTCTTGAGTCCAAGTATCTTCAGGATACGATAATTAATAAAAGCCTAATGACTGCCTTCGCTACAAGACTCAAATTGATTCTGAAGAGTTGTTTCACCTTGGCAAACAAGATCAGGGCAATCAACACCTATGCCATCTCTGTCCTAACGTAATCCTTTAAGCTCATCAAATGGTCGAACACCGACCTTGAAAGGTTAAACGGAACCATCCGCGTTGAAATGACGAAGTACAGAATGCACTACAGTAATTCATCACAGTAATGCACAGTAATTCGACAGGACATAGAGGGGGAATGGGCGTTGTCGATGTCAAGCAACTGCGTAAGTCACAAGTTCTACAGTGACGAGGCTACTTTAACAAGTGAGATGTTGCACTTTACAGCCCAATCTTCCGAGCGGATCTCGAATACACACCTTGAATATAATTTCAGAAACCATAGAGGAATTAGAAATGCAATAGAAACAAAAAGTCATCTATTGCAAGCACCCCAAAATGTTAAACCAACATGAAGTTGATAGTGAGGCAACCAATATTTGGCTGAAAAAGTGCGTCCTGTTTGCAGAAAGGGAAGGATTCGTCATTGCGATTAAGGAGAAGGTTGTCATCACCAGAAATTATAGCAAGACCGTCTTACATTAATGCGTCGTTGGCAGGTGCCGATTATGTGGAAATACTAATGAATTTTTCGATACTGTCCTGACAGATCATTATACCTGATCCAATCGATTCAGCATCGTGATACGCAAGAAAAAGAGCGGAAGAGTCTGTATCATCGACATTGCTTGTCCACTTAATCACCATTTGCAGGCCACCTATACAACCATAATCCACAAGTATAGCGAGTTAATACATGAAGTGAAGGCAATATGGAAGAATTTAAAACACGCTCCTATTCATCCTATCGTAATTTTGGCTACAGGCAATGTGCATGCAAGATTCACCGAACATCTCGAACAGCTAAGAGTTAGTAGGGTAATGGCAGCAGCTCAAAAAGTGGATTCACTAAGCTCCTGTCTCATTGTAAGAAGTTCCTGTATCATCTGAAAGTAGGCTACGCTCTAAAAAGCATTTAGCGGGGGCTAGTATCACCTTCAACGCTCGCGGCAGCTGTGTAAGGACCACAGCTGTAATATCGAACCCCAAACTACACCATGCTCCTAATTTTGTATAGAACATAACCGCAAAAGATTTCAACCATCGTATTAAATTGGCTTACAACATCCTTATCTCATTAGGCACTTGACTGAGTCCGCGACTGATGATAAAGAACCGGGTTCACCCGAGAACAAGTTTAAAAAAAAATTATTGATCAGCCCGTATTCACGAACTTTTTCAGGGATCAAACGGGTCTTTTCAATATGACTGGAAATGTATATGAATTTACTCCATTTAAGGGAGGTTGGGAGAAGGAGTCAATTGTGTTATCCACAATACATTTTACAGCATGAAGTACACAAAATGACAGAATTTACTAACTTAAGTAGTTGTTGCGTAGTATTACTTGTCTAAATATTTCCTTCACTTTCCTCATACAAACCTAATTCGATGTAATTCGCCAGAATTTCATCTTGACTGTCGCAAGCTGACTAAAAAATTGGTGTATGCAATATGTCTATGAACTTTCAAGGTGATTATTATATCTCGCCAACTACGATTCAGTGGCTGAGGACATGTACATGTCGCGCCGCAGTGGTGACATGCAAACTATTAAACGAATTAATATGATACAAGCAGGTCGACTAGTTTGGTAGGTAATCAGTTCGCTTCGGAGAAAGTGGTACTCAAGTTGTGCTCTGTGAAGTGGTGAATTGTGCACAGCCTTGATCCTCTTTCAGTTGATAGCAGCGACGTCGGAGGGACCTTTGTACCTAGTCATTCGGAATTATTCCTCTTCATTAAGCGTAATTCCGATCACCAATTCTTCTTGCTATCACTTCCTATCACTTGTACCTTTCTCAAACGTCAAGATAGTGTGTGCTTTTTGTCTACACAGTTCAGCTCCCGCATTAGGTGATTCCCCGTCAGCTTTTTGTTCTTCCATTGTTTATTGCAAAACGCAAAGTTCAAACCTCCAAAACCTTCTAAAATTCTGAATTCTTTCTCCCTAACATTTATTAACAAGATTAAACTAACAAAACAACCTTTCTCTCAGAATTCCTGTTACATAAATTACAACAAAAGTAACGAAAACCTGAACATTCGCGAAAGCCAGCTTAAAAATTTCAACATTAACGATAGCCTGCAAAACTTTTTTCTGGAAAATGCGTTACCAAATTTGTATAACAAAACACCTTTTCTGATGACAAAATTCACCCTCTTCGCTCCCTTTTAGAATTTCTTTAATCAAAAATTGGAGATATCCAGAAAAATTCTTTTCTTAAAAATTTGTCGGCATGATTTGAAAAAGAAAATTTCCAACAACAAAAAATCACCCTTTTCGATTCATCTCAGAATTTTTGTTTCCTAACATGCAGAAAAGCGAACAACAAACTGAGCACTCGCGATAGCCAGCAAAATGGCTTTCTTGAACATTTTTAAGCAAGTACTCAATAAGACAACTCCTTTACCAAAGTAACGAAAATAACAAAAGTAACAAAAAAACAGAAAATTTGAGAAACCCACCAAAATTTCTTTCTTGAATATTTTTGTTGGCAAGATTAAAATAACATAACACCTTTCCTAACAACAGAAGTAATTCTTTTCGATTCCTCATAGAGTTTCTGTTACATAATGTGTAACAACAGTAACAAAAAATCTCAATATGAGCGAAACTTACCAAACTTGCTTCTTGAAATTCCTTTGTCCATCAGTGGTATTTTCCTAAAAATCAGTTAAATTTTAACTTAGGACTCATTAGTATAGTCTTCATCGGAAATGATATACCGATTTGTAGAAATAACGAGAAGTAAAGCAAACTGAACATCTTAATGCCTTCTGGTCAAAAGCTACCGAAAACAGAAACCGTAATCATTCAAGCGGAATTAATGCATTATTTCCTGAAAATCTAAGGCCGTTTGAATGCCTTAGTCAATTTTGTGATATTTAGCCATTTTTTTTAAATCTATACAAGTTTTTTTGTTGAATGGGAACCCTCTTCAAAGTATTCCGGAAACCAAAAAATACCCAAAAATGCATAAAAAAATGAATTTCAATCATGCGACCTCAAGTAGTACATTATTTTTTTAAACTCGTGAACAGTATAAACAATTTCTAAAGTCTGTGCCATTTATTGATCTTGAAAAATAGATGAGAGTTTCTTGTTAAATTGAAACCTTGTCTCTTGCGTTCCTTAATGGAAAAGCTACGTGCAAAATTTTTGAAACGCAAATTCTAATCCATGTTCGAATAGTTAGAAACACTTATCCCTTTTCGCAAACAAGGTCAGAAAGGTTTAAATTTTCTAATGCCGTTAGAGGTCTGAATGTCGGTTTCGAAAATTTCTCGTCTTCCAAACATTGATGTGTTACATAAATTCTCTATGCATTCAAATATTTCTTTTGTTTAAGCTTCACTTCTTGTCGAAAAATAAGTCATACATGCGTGAGAAAAGATTTTGTTGATTACTTCTCAAAATTGTGTCTGTTTTTTGCTTGTGTGCCCTGCACAAAGACGTTTCATATCATTGCTTAGGTAAGCAAAAATAGGTTTCTTTCCTGAATATCGTAAATGTTTATTGTTTTCTCGCAGAACATTTTTTCAGACAATTTAATGAAAAATCGGCTGGTCTCTCTTGCTCGTTCAACCTCCAGATCTTGCGAGGGCTCTCATCGCCGTGTCGAGTAACAACAATTTGTAGTTTTTCCATCAAGGAACGCAATAGACAAGGTTTAACTTTGACGAGAACCTCTTGCCTATTTTTTTAATGAAGAAAAGTCACAGAAGTTAGCAATTATTTGGATTTTATTATTCTCAAAAATAATGCACTGTTTGTGGTGGCATCATTGAAATTTATGTTTCAGAAGTTTTTTGAGTAGTCTTTACATCAGAGAACGCAACACACAAGATTTCACTTTGAAGAAAACCTCTCACCTACATTTTTTTTTAATCAATAAATGTCGCAGAAGCTAGAAATTATTTACATTTTATGACTTTCAAAAAATAATGCACTACTTGTGGTAGCATGATTGGAATTTATGTTTCTTTATGAACGTTTTTGGAAAATATACACACATTTACATGGGAGAAATCACGTAGTGACGCAAAATCTTTATAACTTTTTGAAGTTTCATTCAAATCATTCTATCTCTGTGGAAAAAATCGCATAGTATGCTTCAAATAGCTTCATAGTCAAAAACTAAAAATTTTGAAAAATCACAAAATGTCGGCCATCTATATGGGCCCAGAAAAGCTATTTCTTAGAGTTATCAGCAAAGGCTTCAAGCTTTGTCAGCAAGAAATGTTGATTTAGAAGCTGCAAGATGAGATCAAATAAGTTATATGTGCGACGCTTCATTCTGGGACATCGTAAGTAACTGTTGGTTCATTGAGTAACTTGCATTCTTTGATGAAAACTTTGTATTCAGCCCATTTTTCCGCCTCAAGGTCCAACATAAAAAACAATTCTTATCGTAGAAAGCCAAAGCGACTATCACTTTATTTAAGTACCATAAATGTACAACAAGCTGCTTAGATGTTACTTCGAGAAAGGGTTGATTCACTGAGCGTAGTCGATAAGAGCCTCAAAAAACAATTCATTAGCAGTCTAGGAAAGCTGTTTCCGGGACATAAATGCTAAAGGAAATAAAGCACTGTGTTCATTCATCGAGCATTAGAAAGGGCACCTGGACCACGGAACTCATACTGCTGATTATAAGAAGAATCCTCCAGAAATACTGCAACTAGCTCAAGGAGCTTCTTGTAGTTTTCTGACTTATGCATTCATAATGTATTTCGTACGGAGTTACAGAAATTGCGCTTCTCACAATATTAAAACCCACCCCAGATAGCAAAATGCCGGCCGACTGCAAGCGATCTGCCGACACGTGGTCCGGTCAATTGGACCGACGTACCGGCAGATATGCACCTTAATGTGCACACCATTTATGCCTATATGCCCGCCCGACAGGCGGGAGCGACGCGGTTCGGCGAAATGCATGACCTTCAGCCCGGTAAAATGAAGGCTAAGTGTGCAAGTAGACTACAATTTTAAAAAATCTTTTTTTATGTAAATAAAATAAAAATTTCCAAATAGCACGAAGGGTAATAAAATTCTGCGTATAATAATATAAAGTCCAAGTTGGAAGAAAAATGTCGATATTATAAAAAGATATATCTTTTTATAATATTGACATTTCTCTTTCAACTTGGACTCCATATTATTATACGCAGTATTTTATTACCTTTCGTGCTATTTGCTAATTTTGTTGATTTGAACGACTTCGACAGCAAAAAGTTGCAAACAAATTTAATCCAGAAAATAGAAATAGGCGGTTTCACAGGTTAGGAAACTGCATGCATACTTAAAAAAATTCTTCTATTTTTTTTCAATTTGTTTTTCAAACTATGATCTTCTTATAGCTAATACAACAATTGTTTGCAAATCACACACTTTCACTCACATCCGAGCAACAATTAACGGGTGTGAACGCCACACGAGATGAAACACGACAAGAACAGCTGATCCAAAACGCGCATGCGTGTTTTCGATCTCAAACTACTCGCACTATCAGCCTGCAGCGGTCGTGCAATTTGCAGGCCCGTCGTTCTTCGCCGCTTGCAAGCCCGACCGGCGTCTAATGGGCCGGACCGTTGCCTGCTGTTGTCCGCCCTTCGGTCGCATTCCGACTCTGTCGGCCTGTCGCGTGCATTTAGCAGGCACGCTGGTTTCCAGCCCGTCGGGCTGATCACGTGCCGGCAATTATTGTTATCTAGGACATATTTTACATTCTTATAAATTCTTACATCTAGATCCTTACTTCTATTTTAAGATAGCGCAATTTTTGACCTAGTGGCAATCTAGTTAGCGAGCAATTGAAAAAGAATGTTATTACAGAATTATCACTGACAGATCGTCACTCTTCTAATATAAGATACTTCCGTTTCCTTTTTCTTTCACTTCTCTTCTACCTCAATTTTGCCATTTCTTCATATCCATTCTTTCTTCATTTTTTATTCACCTCTCTACCTCCCTACAACTTCTTCATCCACTCCCCACCCAATCTATCTCCCCTAGAATCCTTATCACCATATCTAGCCAGCTTCCTTTATCTTCCCTTCTTCTCCCACATACTTCTCATACATACTCCTATGTTTTCTCCTCCCATCCACAGATTCTGCACTTTCTTTCCTCTTTCTCGCCCCGATACATCCCTTCCCTCACCTCGTTTGGCACTCCTTTTTTTATCATCTTATATTATTATGTTACATATCTTATATTATTATATTACTTATTTTATATATTGGTTCCTCAGTCATTGCCCAACTTTCTAATAATTGTCCTTCCCTGTCCCTTTTCTCCAATTCTTTGTACCGTACTGAAATCTCCTCTGCTATATCTCTAGCACTAAAGAACTCCCTCCTTTCTTGTTTTCATCTCGTTAGTTTTATCGCCCTTCCTCTCCACTCTCTACCACCTCCAAACTCTTTCTCACTAACTTCCGTCCCTTTCCCTCCCTTAGCTTTTACTTCATTTCTTCTTCATTCTCTGTCATCAACACTGTATTATATGCATGCACCCAAGACAGACCGTCTTGGGTGCATGCATGGATCGTTCAAGGAGAGAAAGGGTGAGACACCGGTCAAGGGGAAGCAAGAGGGCGGTGGCTCATGTAAGGGTGGAGTGGCGGGTTGTTAAAGTGATTTAAGATAGCTGGTTAGCGGAGAAAAATCAAATTGGCGGTTTTCTGGAGAAAAATCAAAATGGCCGCTTGGTGGAGGAAATAGTGCGGGCTAGTGGAGGGAAACCAAGATGGCGGGTTCGTCGAAGATGAACAAGAGAAAGGTTTAGTGGAGGAAATATGGTGGCTTGGTTTAGAAAAGATGATGGGTTAGTAGAGGAAATATAACGTCGGAAAGAAATTGAAATGGTTGTGAGGGAAATGGCGGTGGAAAGCATTGAATTGATGGGGGGAATAAAATTTTTGGGAGAAATTGAATTGGTGGGTGGAATTGTACTAGTGGTAGGAATTGAATTATTAGGAATTGTTTGAGGAAGTGGAATATTGTGAACAATGAGAAGATTGGGGGAATCGAGGAAGATGCGGACGGGTTCAATGCTTTCTATCGGCGGCGGTCTCGTTCTGGCGGCGCGGAAAGCGTCGACTTCCTCCATACCCGTCGGTACAGTCTTCTGGCTGGTTGAAGGCGTCTGCTGGAACGTGGCCGAGGTGCACCAGTTTCTCTTTATTTAGCGCCCCACAGAAATTGGCGTTATGGCACTTGGCGCCCGTCTTCGTTGGAACTACTCCCTCGGTTTTTTTCTGAACCCACTGCCAAGATTTTTCCATCTTACGCTTGCGGGCTACCACCTCCGGGTGCTGTTCGTAAATTTTCACTTACTCCAGAGGGTTCTGTGTTGAAGGGTTAAAGCTGTCCGGGATGTTTCTCGGATTTGACAAAATTACCAATTTCGGGTCTACGGTCAGAACCACGACATGGTCGTGGTTAGAGGCCACTGGGATCATTGTTTTCCGGGCCAGCGAGAATTTAGTCCGATCCTTGCGTCGAAACCTTAGTGTTTTCATGGACAATGTCTTTCCTGGAAGGGGGGCGGGGGCAGCTCAGTGGCTAAATCAGAGCAGCAGGCTACGGCACCTCCTGGTGGTCACAAACGGATGTAACGGATGTCTCCTCCTTGTGAACGCCCTCAGCGATGATCGGCGTCGCCTCCTGGAGACGAGAAGTGGTCGCGGGTTTTGTAGCCGCTTGGGGCGAAGGGTGACCGTGAGCCTTCTACTGGAAGGTGTCGGGAGGCACTCAACTTGACGTCGAAGCCGCCTCTGATTTTGATTCAAACCCATCCAACTGATATCCTGAGGTCTGCTGGAGCTTCAGAGATATATCAGCGGCATCAGTTGAAATCTTAGAGAAGACGGCTCGTTTGAACACAAAATTGTTCTACGTTAAAATTACTATTCAGTCCTACAAAGGAATAAAACAGTTGTTAGTCAATATTCTCTAAAAAAGCAATTAGTTTTCTACAGGGAGTGAAGAAAATGAGTCCAAAATTCCTACAACTGTAGTTTATTGAAACTTTCCCTTGGCTGGTAGAGCCGAAAAGTCGAGTGTGGTCGAATCGGCATACTTGCAGGTAGAAAAGTAGATGTACTCGATGTGTCCTGGTCGAAGGCTGGAGGCCCTGTGTCAGTAATGGTTGGAGCATACTCTTTTATGCTCAGAGCTTGCTCCAGCTCGTTCGGATGGAAGAGTCGCATTACATTAGTTCATAACTCGGCGGAGAGGAGAATCGCGTCTCGCGGTTTCTCGTGGATTCTTTGACTCCGCAAAATTGTGAGGCGCGCGACCCATTGAGATCATTTCCCTTCATTCTGCTTTGCATGGCACTAGCTTGACCTCCTTTTTCCGCAAACAGCATTACAATTACGGAAGATCATAAGAGTTTGTAGCGGGTGCAGGTGGGGGGCGGGGGGAGAGTAAAAATCCACAGTTTTTTAATGAACCGCATCAAATTTTGTACACATATTCTTTGGGCTCTCAGACAGGTAGTGAGTGTATTGCGGGCAGTGAGGCGCATGTACACTCCTAAGAAACTTCCACAAGTTTAAACGGCAGTCTCAGATTGTGACTTCCCTAAAATTTTCCTATTTTATATCTACATATGTGTTCATCTATATGTCGCCACACCAATTGCAAACGCGGGCATGAATAATCACCATATGCTACAGTCAGTCGTGTTCTTACCAGCCACGGCCGTCCGCGGCTAGCTGTTGCCACGGTCAAAGCCCACGGGTAATAGCAGGTTAATTACGGCTTATTATGGCTAATTACGGTATAGTTACATTCGGAGAACCTCAAATATTAATTATGATAGAAGGATAATAGTTATAATTTCAGCAAACAGAATAATAATATATTAAAAGAATAATAATATATATTGTCCCTGCTCAGGGAAAATAGAAGTAATCCCTGGCGGACCGGCCGAACGCAAACATTACACTACAGCGTAATGGTAAAGTAATGGTAAAGTAATATGGCATTATAATTAATAAATGAAACAAAATTAATATGTAAACTGTTGCAATAATAATAAAACGTTAAAATTTACGTTAAATGGTCATGACGTAAGTGCAACAAGTTGCTTTCTCAGCGTTACAAAATAAAAAAACAAAGTGGCTGTCATTCAAGTCGGGCCCCTGCGGACTGGCAACCCACTTAAAGCCGCTGCAAAAGCAACTTGTTGCAATTACGGCATGACCATTTAACGTAAATTTCAACGTTTTATTATAATTGAAACAGTTTACATATTATTTTTGTTTCTTTTATTAATTATAATGCCATATTACTTTACCATCACTTTACCATTACTTTACCATTACGCAATAGCGTAATGTTTGCGTTCGGCCGGTCCGCCAGGGATGATACTTCAGTACGCCTGAGTAAGACTCGCAAGCGTATTGCACAGCTTCAGTTAGAAATTAAAACAGCGAGATCGCATGAATCAAATGTTCAGTGCGTGATTAGCTACATAAAATCAAATAAAAAATTTAATCCGAAAGTTGGGGCACACACTCGAAACTTAAGGCAAGCAAATCAAACGCTGAACAAGTATAAACGTTTGACCAACAAGCAACACTGGACGCAAAAATAAGAGCTCTTTCAACAACAAGAGAGCGCCTAGAAAGGCGAGTAAAGTCGATTCAGGAAAATTCCACCTTTTCAACTCATCCTTTCCGTCTGTTCAATAAAACGTCATGTGCCATTGAAAATCCGCCCAGTCGAGAAGAGATTCGAGTTTTCTGCGAGCAAGTATATGGAAATACTCATCAGCTAAATCAAGACGTTTTAGATAAATCATTCATTCGTAACTCTTGCTAAAGGCAAAGGTTACAAGGTCTAAGGGATTTCTTTCCCATATATCAACTAGTGTCTCTTCTGTACCACATTCTTTGAGGATTGTCTCGTTTCCATATAGTACTGTCGGTACGAATACAGAATTATGTTTGGCCATTTTAGCTTTTTTTGATATGTTTTTATTTGTGAGGATGGATCCTGCTCTACCGATAATCTGCTTACCCTTATTTATGCGCCTATCTAACTCCCCATCTATTTTTCCTTCGTTGGTGAATAGGCTACCCAGATATACCTACTTGTCAACTTGTTCTAATCTCTCGTCATTTAGGACTATGTTTCATATTATTTTCTCACTTTTTCCCTCAAACACCATGATTTTCTTTTTATTCACATTAATTTTAAGGCCCAAGTTCTTCATGCTTGTATTAAGTTTATTCAACATTCTTTGCAAGTCTTCGACTGATTCTGCCATAACAATCTTGTCATCTGCGAAAGCTAACGCACGTACCTTGACTGTTTCGAGATCTACACCTTCTTCGTCGAATAGGGCAGTTCTTAGACACTTATCCATGAATATGATAAATAGCCACGAGAACATAACGCATCCTTGTTTCACGCCTTGCATTATATCGAACCAGTCACTCAGTTTCCCATTTACTCTTACACTTGCTTTACTACCTGTATATATTGTCTTTATTGCTTGTAGGAGTCCTCCATTTACTCCGTACTCTTCAAGGACTTCCCAAAGTTTACTTCTACTTACCTTGTCAAATGCTTTTTCTAGGTCAATAAATGCACAGAAAACTTTCTTTCCTACTCCTTAACCTTTTTTCTGCGATCTGTCTTAGACTAAATATCTGATCTGTAAATGATCTTCCTGGCATAAATCCACTTTGGACTTCCCATATCTTCTCTTCTGTAATTTCCATTACCCTACGAATAAGTATTTTTGAGTATATTTTACTTACAGTACTTAGTAGGCTGATACCTCTGTAATTACTGCAGGTGCTTTTATCTCCCTTTTTCTTGTATATTGGTACGATAATCGCTTTTCTCCAATCGTCTGGGACTTCTCCCGTCTCGATACATAAGTTAATTAATTCGCACAAAGTGTGATGTATGTACTCGCCACCGTATTTAAGCATTTCAGCTCTACTAAATTAAATTATATTAAATTCTTAGTCTGTTAGAGGTTGTCTAAAATGTTTACCATTTGTTTTTAAAACATTGATAAAGGAGACACAATATAAGTATTTGATAAAGAGCTTTTTTATTGGATTTTGTTAAATTCTTAAGTTAAATTGATTATAGACATCACATGCCAACAATGATATTGGTGCATGCCATTTTGGTCTTTTTTGAAGTTTAATAACTCTGAAATAAAAAGTGATCCAAGAATTTAAATCGAGTTTTATCGATTATAATTCAAATAAAACAATGCAAAATTTGGCACAAACAAAATTTATATGTAGATTTCGGAGTATCAGCTAGGATAACAATTTTTATCAGCAACTTCAGTCATTAAGAGCAGGGGGGATTGAGCACTTTTTCAATTCAATTGGGTTTTCTAATGCATTATGTTCTATGTTGCAGTTTTGTTGCCCTATATCTTCACCTTCTAGTAGTTCTTTAAAAGAGTCTTTTAAAGCGTCTACTATCCCGTCTATGTCATATAGCATTTCACCTTTGCTGTTTCTCATGCTGACAAACTCTGTGCTTTTACTTTCCTTCAACTGTTTATATAATAGTTTCATAATTCCTTCAAAGTTGTTTTGTATTTTGTTCTCTTCTTCTGTTCTGATTTTTTCTATACTCTCTTTGACTAGTCTTTTAACTTTCCTATTTTTGTGTCTGTAATCACTATTGAGTCTATTTCTCTCCTCATCGCTAAGACCTGTCATGTTCAGCGTTTTATTCTGCGCTTCTTTCTTTTCTTTTTGGGCTGCCTCAATTGCATCGTTTCATCACAATAATATTGTTAAATCTTTAAACAATATTTATTTTGTCATGGCTTGACAAATTCCAGTATTTTCAGGTACTACTCCGTTTTTCGAACAATATTCCAAAATTTTTAAACCAGTTTCATACTTTTCAACAATCTAGTGTCTTCATTATGTTTTCAGAACGCATTTTCTGCTTTCCGGCGATGAGAACCGCATACATTCAATAAAATACAACAAATTCTATATTTTGTACAGGGACTCGACCGAAAGTTTCCTTCCATTTCGTTAGTGAGAATTAAAAAAATAATTTGGATTCAATCATTAATATAATTTCAGATTATATCTGATTTCCTCCAAGTCTAGAAAAAACAGATCAAAGTTGTGTGAAAAATGATTTTTTTCTATGTGGGGATATTCGCAGTGTTTAGAAAGACAAACAATTCATCACGATGACTTTTTCTGATAAAACACAAATGACTAGAGTTATGGCATTTACAAAATTCCAGAAAACAAACGAAAATTAAGATTTTAAGCCAACTAACGCATGATATGAAAAAAAGGTTCAAGAAGAAAAATGTTTCTTTTCGAACACCCTACAATATAGTCGTGAGACTTTTTTCAATTTCCTTGAAAAATCGAAAATTCGAATTTTTAATGCACAAAAAAAAATAAAAAATCAAAAATTCCATTTTGCGATCAAAATATGTGAGAAACGAAAAAATATGAATAGACAAAAGTTGTTCACTCAGGGAAGAGCTACACATCCTTTATTAATCATTTTTTGTTAAGATGCGTAATTTTTGTTTTAGTCGTAAAAAATAAGATTAACAACAACAAAATTGTGAAAAAGCAACGCAAGTTACGAAAAAAGATGAATAGACCAAATTTGTTCAAAGAAAAACATATTATGTAGAAAATTTCGTATTTTGGACAAAATCGAGTGCGAAGCACGAGGTACGCGATGAGAATGTATTCGTTAGAGCCGGAGGAGTTTTAACAAAAGAGAATTTACAGTCACCAAATTACAGTTGTCGATACTTTGACCTTCAATTTTGAAAGGTCTATGCACAAATGTGGGGTAAATAAATGTCGAGGACGAAGCGATTGTAAATTGTATGTAATATTCGCAATATTGTATTGCAATATTGTAATATTGTAAATTCGTATAATATTCGTTGCCATTTGAAGAATATCATGACGATAATTTCTACGTCGTGCTGAACTGTACTGAAGATCACCGTGAAACCTTATAGACCGTACCTAAAGTACGTACTAGCTAAGGGGGGGGGGGGGGCCATTTTTTTACATTTTTTTGGGGGGGGGGGGGGGGAAAAATGTTTCTCCTGACGACCATTTTTTTAGTTATAAATTTTCTTACTTGGTTAGCAATTTAACAATGTTCTTAACAAGAAATAATTTTTTGCACATTCTACTATCTTGTTAAACATTCGTCTCTTTGATTTAAAAATTAAACTCTTTTCGCATAATAGTAACGTTTGGTTTAAAATTCATATTTTGGTGATGATAATTTAACTGAAATATTTTTGATTCGAAAATTCGCCTGTTTCAGTACACTTATCATTTTTCTCCGACAAAGTAAAAGAAATATTTCATCTTTCTGGGACGAAAATGTAACTGTTCGGTTGAAAATGCAAACTCGTTTTTATAGATTTATTTTTCTGATTTAAAAATGCACCTGCTTTAGCAGAAATTACATGTCTGTTGGAGAAAAATACAACTGTCTGGTTTAGAGTTTAGCAATTTTGTTGAAAAGTCATACTTTTCGGTTGAAAATTCTGCTGTTTTATGAAAAATTCAACAAAAATTAGAAATTCATCTGTTTTAAGAGAAATTTCATCTTTCTTGAAAAAAATGCAACTGTTTGGTTGAAAATAAATCTATTTTGCTAAAAATGTATACCTTTGGTTGAAATTTCGACTTTTTTGTTGAAAATTCAAATATTTCTTAGAAAATTCCCTTCTTGCTCAAAATTCATATTTTGGCATTTAAAAATGAACTGAAAGCTTTTCTGCACGAAAGTTCAATTTAAAAAAAAATTGTCCTTTTTTATTAAAAATTCATCTGCTTCAGTACAAATTTCATTTTTCCTAAATAAAAATTCAACTACCTGATAAAGAATTGAACTATTTCGTTAAAAATTCATCCCTTTTGGTTGAAAAAGTTCGTCTTTTTGAAGGAAAAGTCCACTAGAATTTTTTCTGAATGAAAATTGAACTATTCTTCTAAATTGTATTTTCTTTTTCAATAAAAATTCATCTGTTTTAAAAGAAATTTCATCTTTTTGGGATAACAATCCCATGTGGAAAAATTTCGTGGCACTGTACTGTTTCTGTCTAGTCCGCCTTGAGTCGAAACTGGCGCGCTACTGGCTGTCTGTCCTGTGGCTAGACTGGGATATAACGCTCGAACCGACTAGTTTCTAGACAGATCAACTATTTCGATAAAAAATAATTTATAATTAAATCATATAAATATTTTTTACTGCTCAAAAGTCTAATACATATATTTTTCAGTTTATCAAAAATATGAAAAAAAGTTTTTTACGCAAAACATGAAAAAATAAGTTTCCGCAAATCTCTTATAATACGCCGGGTGTCCAACTTCTGATCTAACTTCCTATTATATTGTCGTAACTTTGTCCCGTCGCCTTAACACCTCGGCCATCTGAAAGTTAATTTTTTTTTCATTTTTGTCGGATATGAATTTCAATTCATTACATCCTAATATTCATTTCAATAAAACATGAACAATTTTTCAACAATGAAAGTGCTTGATATGTGAATGAATCATTGAAAAAAATGAAGTTTGTATGATTTTACTTTTGATTAGGCTATGAAATAATGATTTTTTATTATTTCAAATGATAAGTAATGCATGAGGCTTCATTACCATTCACGCAATCAATAAAAAATTCAAAATAAATTAAATAAATCATTTATAATAATATTTGATTTTCTGGAATATTATGAATATTATACATCGCATTTTATACATATTATAATTATCATGAATTCAATATAAATTTATTATAACTTTACAATATAATTCAATTAAAAGAAAATGTTTTTAAATATTCCTAAAAGTTGTTCTTAAGAATGCAGTTCTTTTATTAAGAATTCGTTCACCTTCAAAAATGATTGTTTACTATCTAAAATATGTAATAGTGTATAATTTATTATTGCTTGAGCATTTGTACAATTTTGTATTGTAATTTCCTCAATCTTTTATTCAAAAATTATTAATTTCTAAATTCACTTCTGTAATTTTTGTTCAAGTCCAAAACGTGATTCTGTCTGGAAACTAGCTACAATCTGGACAATTTTTATATATTCAAAATCCTAAAGAACTCCTAGATAGCGTCAAGACTGGTACTAGACAGCAGGAAGGTTTGAATCAAGCACGTAGTGAAACTAGACAGTTCCAGTGTAGCGCCAGGCTAATATTGCGTGAATAGACAGGCTTGAGAAAAACTGTACTAGCTTTAGCATGATTCAAGACTGCCACGAAATTTTTCCACGCGGGATGCAGCCATTGGGTAGAGAATTCAACATTTTGTTAAAAATTCATCCTTCTTGGGTAAGAATTCGTCTTTTCGAATTGAAAAATCTTCTTTTTTTTTTAAATCCTTTTTAACATAAAAATCTGCTATTTTTTCTCAATTGATCTTTTTGATTTATAAATTCATCCGCTTGAATAGAAATTTCTTATTTTTAGATGAAAATGCAACTTTTCGGTTAAAAATTATTCTCCTTTGCTTGAGTATTCAACTATTTCATTTGGAAGATTTGGTTGAATCACTTTGTGATACATTTTTCGTTGTAAATTCATCTCTTTGTTTAAAAGTTTAACTATTTCGTTGAAAATTAATATTTTAAAATTGAAAATTCAACTACTGGGGTAAAAGTTAAACTACATTGTTAACATTTTTTCATTGACGGCTTATGTCTCTGGTTAAGAATTAAACTGTTGAGTGGAAAAGTCTTTTTTCATTGATCTTTTTTAGTTGAAAATTATCCTTTTTTGGTACCAAAAGAAATACTTTTCTTGGTTTAAAATTTCATTTTTGTTAGGTGTGACGCTGCTGTGGAGACGGCATACGAGTGCTAGAATGAGGAGGTCCAAAAAATGAGGTAGGCGATTAATGCAGGTTATAAACATTTATTTATTCAGGAGCATAAATGTTCACTCTACGGGGACTCGGGGAGAAGTGTCTCTCGGTATCGGAACGCGCTATACTTAAAGGCTAGCTCCAAGCTCGGGCGGCAGAGCACTTCTCACGGTGTAAGAGAGTGGGGTATTGGCCCGCGGTCGCTGTGCGAAAATTAACAAGCGAGCATCTTTTCGCGATGCTTCTGGGTACAGGTTTCGCACGATTGGCGCGTTTTCGTCAAGCAAATGTCTCCACGCGTGATCGATAACCGCAGACGCGCTTGCGCTGTCGACTAAATGCCATGCCTCAAATTATTCTAAGTCGAATGACAGGTGAGGTTAGGATGCCCAGGCGACGAAAGAAAGAATCATGGATGTTTGCCAAATATTATTCGTGGTTATAAATATTATTTATAACCATGAATATAATTCGGCGGACATCAGCATTATTATTAATGACTAATAATATATAGTTATGTTTTGAACATGCGTACAATAGAATTTTGCATTATTCGAAAATTGCTAAATTACCATGAAGTAGCTTTTATTCAGATTTTAAAATCAGAAACTCAGACTTGAGAACATTATATTGCATGGACTGAGAGTAAAACTCCAGAGAGCTGAAACCAGGTTTTAACCCTAACTCGTTCGCATTGCAGTCCACTCCCTTCGGGATCGTTTGAAAGCATCTTCGGTTGAGTTCTCATCAGGAGTAAGACCTTCCGGCAGTCTGCGGGTTCAGATCTTTCAAAGATTCGATCCTGGATACTTTTTTTTCATCAGTACACAAACTAAAGGATTGATCCTCTGTACCTGCTCTCCTCGGGAGTCAAACGCTGACCGGCTGCTGCCACAACCCATCCGTTCCTGAGTGCTTCAGAAGGAGGAATCGTCAACTCGGGATGAGGTCACTCTCTCCCTGCAGTACATCTTTTCTGATCACGAGAAGAGTTAAACCTAACGATCCGTTTTTCGTCGGCTGAGGGTTTAAAACCCAAAGTAATCTAAACGTTTTACTCTCAGTCCCTGGCAACAAACGAATATTAGAGGCCATTTAAAAGGTTTACCGCAAGGAATTAACAATTCGCAAGGATGGCGTCAAAGGTACCCGATTATTTTATTCAAGCAAGCCAGATTAAGGTTGAAATTTTTTTCGTATTGCGTTACCTGCTGTTTTAGTGGGAAAACCTTAACCTGGCCTCGCTTCTCTTCTTATTCGTCATTATAAATTTTGCTAGATTTCACTCATGTTTCCGCGCAGTGCTCGAGTGGTCTAATTTTTCCGTCGGTAGATAGTTATCTTCTTCGGGATTTAGTTAACTATCATCGTCATTAATTATCCGACTTGTCAAATTTCCGCGTTTGCCGTGGCCACTGGCTTTGTATGTAAAAATGGTCGCTGAGGTCACGTATTTGGGTCAATTCGATAGATCATTTTGTCACGATTCAGGCGTTCGCGTCGCTATTTCTTTTTATCTTAGACATCCGGATGTAAAAGATTGGAAACAAATGATTCAGTTTTGTGTGTTATTAAACTAAGGATTTCCTTTTTTTTTAAACTAATGGTCTCACTCCTTTCTTTCGGGCTTGCTGGTTTTTCTTATCCTTCCTCTCTTCCCCACCCCTAGCCTCTGCCGTATATTTATATAGTGAGCTGGATTAAAAAGAAAAAAAATATAAATAAATAAAAGGGTTAATAAACCAAAGGTCTGGGGGCCACCAAGAGGCCACGATGAAGAAGATCGTAATTTCCGTGGCTGGCGAAATAATAAAATGAACTCTTGGTCGCACTCAGACCATGTGGCGATCCGAGACCAAATCGCTCACAGTTGTTACTAACCGTGAGTTTGTTTATATCACAATACTCCTGGACGGCATTGAGTTTTCATATTGCGTCTATTTTAGATTTTGCAAAAATAATTGAATCATCCACGTGAATAAGCACATTAATGTCCATGTCACCCATGATCTTGAGACCCACAAGACCATTTTTTTTTAAATCTTGATATGCGACGTTGAGAGAGTAAATATGATTGGTCCAAAAATTTCTTCCTGCAGGACTCCCTCAGTGACCGGCAATTCTCCCGTGAATTCTTTCCCTACTTTCACGCACGTTGAGGCTCTCTCATACAGACTTTTTATTATTCTAATTATTTTCGAGCTGACCCCAATATCAAAAAGTGTTGACCAGATGTGATAGTGATTAACTGATGGGGAAGCTCTAGTTAAATCCAACACAATGGCATAGATATGGGGCATAATTTCTGAAGTTTACCCACCTCGAAAATGAAAGTTGTTCGATCGGGCTGGAAATTGGCCCACTTGTAGTCCTATCAGATAAAAATTAATTCATTTTGATAATTATTCATCAAAGTGGAGGGGTTACAATTTTTGGGCCTTACTTTCAAACGTTTGTAACTTTTGTGAAATTTCACTTCAAATGTTTTCGTTAGACTTTCTCAGAAACTTCTTGGTGGTAATAACGATTTTTAAAAAAAGTCAAAATTTGATCCGAATTTTTCGAATTCAAAAATAAACTGGAATTTTTTCAAATTTAGGCACTTTTTTCTTCAAAATAGTTTTAAACGAAAGCTGAGTAATAGAACGATAATTTAATGTTGATTTTTTTTGTCTACTTGTCTAAAATAAATATTTTGAATATTGATTTTTATTTTCAAATTGTGAAAAAATTGCTCTCAAGCTCCACTGGGATCTGAACCCAGGTCTTCCAGATTGACGGTCTGGTGCTCTTATCCACTAAGCTACGGAGAGACGAGATACATTTCTTCACAATCCCTACAAGTTAAATTCCGACGTCATTCCTTATACTTGTACGATTCATTTTCCAACGTTCGAATGTTTTATATTTTGGATGTTATGGTTTTAAAAAGCTCAATTGTATTAAATAATCTGATGTTGATTGTTTTTTGTCTACTGGTCTAAAATCAATATTTTGAATATTGATTTTTATTTTTAACTTGTGAAAAAATTGCTCTCAAGCTCAAGGCTCTCTCAATACCTGGAATCGGATCCCAGCGGAGCTTGAGAGCAATGCTTTCACAATTTAAAAATAAAAATCAATATTCAAAATATTTATTTCAGACCAGTAGACAAAAAACAATCAACATCAAATTATTTGATACAATTTATCTGGTCAAAACCATAACATCAAAAATATAATAGAACGATACGTGAAAAAGATGCCGTGATAGGGCAGGTGGCGCGCGATTTTCCCCGATTCGCTCACACCGAGGGTCGTTGTGCAACGCTTTATTGCTAGTTTCTTAAGTTAAGTAATATTATATGGTAATATTATGTGTCTTTCTGTTTGATTTTTTGGCGATAGTTTCGACAGTTGTTTTCTTTGCAGGCCTCTTTTGCGGTTTTTGTTTCTTGTCATTCGAGAAAAGGTCGTATTTCTCAGAGAACGAAAACTTCTTGAGTTAAAGTTTTCCATCTTGAGTGGGAATGAAAGCGTGGTACTGTAATGTACCTGGTATCATGACAGCTTTGTCAAATCTAACTTTTAATAACTCGGTGGCTAAGGTATGATTTTCTTTGCTGCTAAAAAAATTTCGATTTCCTTACAGTTGCCCTTTGCCCACTGAAAAAAACCATGAAGAGTGAGTATGTGATGTTTCGGAGAACATTGTGAGCTTGAACGTGCTGCTTGTCTCTTCATATTTGCTCCTATAACATCACATGCACCCTTAACATGAGATATACCATGCAAGTGTCATTCAGCTTGGATACCAAAATCTTCTTCATGGGCTTGGATATTAACAAAGCTACTCTTATTTCTAAAATGTTGCACTACACCATCAGTGAAATGGTATATTTTCTCTGGCCTGAAATGAGTTTTCAGGTAATCTACTAATTATAAAGGCGTAATTCTCAGCGAAATCCAAGCGAATCAAAAACTCCCGAGGCAATTAATTTTCCTTCCAGTTTTTGAAAAAAGATTTAAGTGTAAAGAAAATGTAAATTCAAAAGATGTACATTCTCACTTCTAATTTTTGAAGCATTTTCCAAATAATTTTACACTGACCGTAATGCAGGCCTTGTTAATCCATCCTGAAAATGCAGAGAGCAGTTATTCTTCTTTTATAAGCTTCTAATGTGTCCCCTAAGGGCTTACATTTTTCTTGTATCTCTTCCCTATTCCTTTAAACACCCCCCACACACTTTCCTGGTGGTGGGAGGGGGACCTACAGTTTAAGGTGGGTTCCGAACCACCATGAGCAACAGCCTTAAGTACTTAAAGAACCTTTCTCTCTAGAGGTTCCGGTCCCACGACTCTCGGGAGATGAACAACTCCCTTGCTAGGCAAGTGTTCACCGCATGGGCCACCGAGGCTCTTCCAGAGTGCGAGGCGGGAATCGAACTCACAAGCCGACGAAGTGGGTCCAAAGCCTACTTAAAAAACTGGCACTAAAGCGTTGCACAAAAATCCTCGGCGTGAGCGCACTAGGGGAGATCGCGCGCCACCCGCCCTATTATGGAATCTTGTTTACGTATCGTTCTATTACTCGAAGACGAATTAATTTGCCACTCTGAAAATTGGGGGTCTTATCGGAAAAAATATCAGCTTTCTTTTAAAACTATTTTGAAGCAAGAAAAGTGCCCAAATTTGAAAAAAGTCAAATTTATTTTTGATTTTCAAAAATTCGGGTCAAATTCTGATTTTTTCCAAAAATCGTTATCACCACCGGGAAGTCTGTGAAGAAAAAATCTATTGAAAACATGTGAAGTGCAATTTTGTTTAAGGCAATAGGACAGAAGTTACAAACGTTTGAAAGTAAGGCTTTGCTTAAAAACCCCAAAAATGGTACCTCCTCCACTTTGATAAATGATTATCAAAATGAATTGATTTTTGGTGTTAGGAGTACTATCTAATAGAACTACAATTGGGCCAATTTTCAGTCCGATCGGACAACTTTCATTTTCGAGGTGGGTACACTTAAGAAATTATACCCCATATGTCTATTCTCTTTTTGTTAATAAATTTTTGGAACAGAGGCCAATGTGAAAATATTATCCATACCGCCCCTACCTCGGCAAAAACCTGCTTGGGCTTCCGGAATAATGTGACACAACGGCTCTCATTTTTTCAAACTAGCCAAAAGAATTTGTGTAGGAATTTCAGAAGTGAGTTTAGAACGACATTAGGTCTGTCTTTATTAGGATGGGCTGGGATTGGTTTCTATGTATCATATGCGTTGAAGATTTTGTGCAATCGAGTGGTATATATTCTTTCTCAAGTTCGTCGAATATCCATCTGAGAAACGTTAAGCTTTTATTTTTGTTAACATGCATTACACTTGAGTGTCCAAGTGAGTTGCCAGAGCAACAAGAACAGACTAAGACCGGGAAATGATCCGAGTTATGTGTGGAGTGATCCACTCTCAAGTCATCAAGTATGCCCTATGCTTCAACATTGAACCAAACCAAGTCATTGACACTTTTACCCCCTGTATTAAGCTTCCGGCGGGCGCGTAGCTGCACTGCATGCGGCACAACCAGAATTGTTTGAATTTCGGTGGGGAAAAAGGGGTAAATGCCTTGACGGCAAGATTTAATCCTAGTTCACACTATTTTCGATAGATTCGCATGCAGAGGATTCACCAAAATATTTCTGAATTGAATTGGAATGGAAGCTTCTAATGTGTCCCCTCAGGGTTTACATTGTTCTTGTATCTCTTCCCTATTCCTTCACACACCCCCCCACACACTTAGTTGGTGGTGGGAGGGGCAAAAAAATTTCTGTCAGTCGCATTCGTGCCCGCTCGTGTGTGCTCCAAAAGGTGCGCCCGCGGGAAAGTTAACAAAAGTAAAGTGGGCTGGGTTGTCACTCCGCAATCTACCATTGAAAAGATAAAACTCATTCACCTCCATCAGTTCTACAAATCCCAGTCACCTCTTGCTATGCGAAGCATCGTGACTACTAAAAAAAAGTCAGGACTTGTCAGGAATGTTCAGAAATCGTCAAAACAGAACTTGCGAGGAGTCCTGCCTTTATTTTAGTAGAGAGGGCAAGCTAGGCCCAAAGGAGGACTTCAAAAGTTATAAATTTTGTCATCAAGCTCATGAAAGTCTGAAGTAGGACTTGAGCTTCGATATAAAAGGCCTTACGGGAGCGAAGAAGGGCTCAGAAGGATAAAATAGGACCAACGAGGACAAATAGAGGTTCCATTCTGGCCTCATAGGTTCAAAAGAGGTCTTATGCAGGGTATGCAGGTTTAACAGAGGCCCCAAATTTCGACTCGGGTAAGAATTTCGGTGTTTTTCACACATTCTTGTGTTTCTTGATTACATTTTTGCAAAAAAATATAACACGCAGGAAATTGTTATTTAGGATGTATTAATTGTCTCGAAAATTAATAATATTGTTGATAAACTTGTGATATTTTACCCAGAAAATGCCATAAATTAGATTTTCAGAAGAAATTCTTACAATTTGAAGTAACTAGAAGAAAGTAAGTCTTACGAAATTTAACAGCGCTTACTGGTGAAAAATATATTTTTTTTATGTTTGTTATCTTCGCAAAGCAGTAGAGTTAATTTCGAGATACGTTAGGTGATACAGTAATTTCTGGACATGTTTCTGTTAGTTACGACTTCCTGACATTTCGGTAAGTGGAATCATGTTTCTAAAAGCAATTTATTTGATGTATTATGATAAACTTGTTAAGTGTAGTGAGTGAAAATGTACTTTCAGTGCTTCGAAGGTAAACAGTAATGAAATAATTATGCAGATGTTAAGGATTCAAAATTTCAGCATCGAAAGTGTATGAATAATGATTTTTTACTTCGGTTTCTGGATGTATCTTGTAAAAATCGTCTTTTAAAATAGTTGTTAACATCATGATTTCTAAAAATCCTTTGATATAATCCAAATACGTGATGGCGTCGTAACGGAATTTAATTAGTTCTGTCGGATATTTTGAAGAAGTTGTTTTGACCATTTGAATTTTGCCAAGTTCTGGTAATGTTTCATAACAATTGATGCATATTTCGTAATTTGTGAATTTGATTTACATATATTCCGGTTAATCCTGGTAAAATTAAATGGCATGAACTCTTTATTGAATATTTGTAATTTTCTGGGTAGTAAAATGTTTGGACGCCGTTGACATAGCCTATATCAAATCTCTGTGAGTGCACACATATATATGTGTGCAATCCCAGAGATTTCTCGAGTTAGAATCATTTCTGCACAAAAAGAATAGATTTCAGTTTGATATAATTTTGAAAGGAAAATTGTAAAAAGTACTGTCATTTTTATTTTTTATAGAAAGAATTCAAATGTAAGAAAAGAAATTCTTTTTAAAAGAAAAATGTTGAGAAGTTAATAAATGAGAATTGAATAGATCAGATGAAAATGAATAAGAAATAAGTGAGAAGTAAATAAAGAGAAAGGAAATATTGTAAAAATGGAATTTTTGTATTTGATTGGTAAGGTTGTGGGCTGGAAGGATTTTTCGATCAGATGGAAAAGCTGGGCATATGCAAGGTGTGAGATTACTTTAAGCTTATATTGTTTGTAGGTGGGCGGGGTAGTGTAGCAGTTTGAAATACTGAAGTCGGCGTCAAAAGCACGCAACCCTCACTTTGAGCACTTGGAAATCGTTAAAAAAAAATCGCAGAAAATTCTGGCCAGGTACACGTGACAGGTCTCCTAAATTGAAAGATATGTATGTCTTTGTACCAAAACAATTTTTACGACAGCACTGATGCAAAACATGCCAAAAAACAAAGTTTTGGAGGCACTTTGTTTCGGATACTCCTTAAGGGGATTTATCAGCGTTATAAAAAAAGGGAATTCCAGTTTCCGGCCGCACGGTTGAATATTTTCGGGTAAAGAGCCGTTTTTTTTTGAAAAAATGTTTATATTTAAAATTATAAATAAAAAGAAAATAAGAATAGAGAAAAAATGCAGTGACGCTCAGTACTAGCTGAGTTTGTATTTTCGATGCCTGTGCCTCGACCCAGACGCCCCGTCGCGCGAGTGGAGAGACTCGAGCGCGTCGAATTACCGGAACGAATCACCCTCCTCATTGTTATGATATGCAGGCCGGTTCAAAAACCTGAAATTATGAAAGCATTGCGTGATTCAATTTTAATTCGCAGAAATAGTTTATTCATATAGTTTCAAGAAAGTGGAAAAAAGATTCATGAAAATCGGTTAATATTTGCCCCAATAATGGAAATGTTTGAGTGGACACGATAGCATTTCGTTCCAAAGGTATACACTCTACAGTCTACATTCTCCACAGCCTTCAATTTTGCCCCAATCCGCAATCAGTTTTTTTTTTAATTGAAGAGTGCTAAATTTCCAAGAGCACCTCAGTCCGAGATCCTTGCATTTTGATTTGTTTATGTATTATATGTTTACTCGAAGTATGAGAAAATCGAGATTTTTCTTTCTTTATTCTTCAATAGCGGTTTGCATGTAATGAAAATTATCTTAAATCGACGCAAGAGTACTCCCAGAATGCAGACAATTTGATTATTGTCATAAGCTGTTATAAACAAATGACATTAACAAACAGCCACATAGTGTAATGCACGTTTGTTGTAAAAAATTTGTTTTCGGATGAGTATGTTCTACATTATAGTGAGAGTGACTGTTAGTCACAATTGTAGACGTTATAAACAATTTCTTGCGCTTTAGAATTTGGTTCTTCCTTTACTATCTGCTAACCCCACCTTTGCGCTCGCTTCGTTAGCACTGCGTTGAAATCTCTTTCACGCACACACGGATGTTCATACGGCGCTCCTGATTGGTCCAGTTTAAATATTTTATTATTTAAAAACTAAAACTTCAACTGATTTTTGGGAAAGGAATTTTCCATTAATTATTTTTATTTTTATACGGCTATATAAGTCCGGACACATGAGTCTGGGACACCCTATATACATATTCAATTTCAAATATTACGATTCGTAGGTATTTAAAAATATTGTAATTTTTGTAGACAAAATGTGTGAGTGATTTTCATTAACAATTTCCATAAGACATTTTATACTATTTTTTTGAAAATTGTGGAATTTTTGCTTTCTCAATTTCAGATTTTCTTTTATCATATGAATTGCTGCAGATATTATTTGAAAAGAACATAGGTTCAGTTATATTTGTTAACATACAAATCCTAAGCAAATGAAAGAAGTGAATACAAAACTGTGACTTCTCGGACTGCAAAATACTTTTTCTTGCACTGAAATTGCATCAACTTTTTGTGAGACAGATTTGCTGTCACTAATTCTATGTGAAAATTAACAATGGATCATTCTTATCATCTATTCTTGTAATTTGAAATGTCACGAACTTTTGCATCCTATCATAAAAGAGAGGTTGCGATTCTATCTCGAAAACTGAAGCCGATTCTCTCTTCACCTATTGGTTGGATTCAAATTCGCCGCCTATGCTTTAGAATCGATACTAGAATCGAGAAGTGCGGTCTAGAATCATGTTTAGGTTAAGAACAGAGCTGCGTATTATGAGCCAAGGCATGAGCACTATTCATGTGCACTTTGATGATTGATTATAGCTGACGATATGGTGGCTAAGAATTTGCGGCGTTGTGCCGGCTATGTCACCTTCCTAAGTTCCTATGTCCATGCGGCTTACCAATTGATGGTGACACCACGTGACGCCACGAGTCACTCACGTTGAGTCTATGAGTTCTTACTTCTTACGTCTTATGGTTGATTCCCGAGTGATTCGTTTGGTGATGGTGAATGATAAAGATACAAATCGAGTCCGGAGTTTGAACTGTACAATTTTGACTGACTTAATCCATTTAAAATTAAGCAATTTACATATTTTAAAATCAAATATTGAAGTTTTCAAAAATGTAAGTCGTCAGTACTTAAAGAAATGAAAACGTTAAATTTAATTAAATTTCAAGTTTTTGTAAAATATTGTTTCAGTCTACAATGCTTCAATTTTTATCCATTACGTGTCAAACTTAAAATCAATTATTATTTAATGAGTAGTAATAATAGTACCTTCATATAAAATGAGCAATTACAAAATCAAAATATGTACAATTTGAACGTTACAATTTTAATTCTTTTATTTAAAAACAATTTAATTTGTAAATACCTTTAAGATATATTGAGAAGTTTTAAAAAAATTACCTTCTTAAGAAGTACAAAATATTTCATAATAATGAAAAGTGTGAGGCACTCTGACTGCCTCAGAGAACATACCGCGCAACGGCAAAATATCGGCATGCAATTACCGACAGGATAGTAAGCAAAAATCCTAACAGTCTTTAATCGCTATCCGCAATTCAAGAAAGGCGCAAGAAACGCCTGGTAGCCGTAAGTGGGGATGATCCCGCAGGGGGGAAAAATCGCGAGAACACATTTAGGGAAAGCGCTCCGCGAAAAATCACTTGTCTGCTTCGAGCCGAGGACTGTGGTTCTCTTTTAGGTAAGGCTCACGGACATAATTTTCTTCACTCCTTTGAGTCTGTGGATTCACTATAAAGGAGCGAAGAAAGATTGATTCCAATTTCCTTTCCTTTCCTCATTCTGGGATTTCAATAAATTTGAGGGTTCACTAAAATTAAAATTGAATGGGAAAGCGAGTGAACCTAAGAGACTGTGGTTTCTTCCACTCGCTCTTCCATTTTCTTCAAGCTCACGAAAAGCTTCATTACTGTATAATTCTTGCATCCTAAGTTTCGGCATTAAAACGAATTTGTTTTCTTTTGTTCATTTTGTTTAAACTCATTAGGAGTGTTTATTTTGGTATTTTTCTTTTGATAGTGGTAGGTAGGGAAAACGGCGATCCTGAGAAGTAGGATCGCCATTTCATTGATAAAAGCTATGATGAAATAGTTCTCCATTCTATCCCCTGTGAGATAGAGGGCTGTGACCCATGAGATCGTACTGAGCACATAATTATCAATGAAATAATTGTTTCCCTACTTGCTTCTTCAGATGTGAGGGACCACGCTACGGAAGTGATCACGCTTCATCTTGGCGCCCAACGTGGGGCTCGAACCCACTAAAGGATAAAATTAAAAATTGCTGATCTTGTTTCTCAAAGAATAAAAACGCTCAAATTCTCAAGAACGTAGAGAAAACTGTAAAATCGCAAATCTAAAAACGTTAATGAGTTAAATTTTGTTATCTCCATAGAAGCTAAAACGTGAGAACAACTGAAAAGTTAAGAAAAAAAAAGTAAATTAAAAACCTACCTCCCCGAAAACAAAAAATTGCTAATTTCAAAAAAAAAAATGTTATACGACAAGAATGGATCATAACGGGACTTTGAGACTCAGGGTAAGAATTGAAGGCTGCCCGGTCAACGCTGTAATCGATCTAGGTAGCAACGGAAATTTTATATCGAGCGAATGCTTCGCCTCAAATATTCGCGATTTACTTCATTACGAGTTCTTATCGCCAAGATTGGTAACCGGCATCGGTGCTGAAAATAGATTCCACAACAACCGTATCAGGGCGCGTATTGTCTCGGGTTGTCGTCGAGTCACAGCTGTGTTTATGATAATACCTAACATGACTGAATCCTGTATCCTTGGCCAGCGAGTCCTCAAGGCATTAACTGAAAGGAGACAATAAACACACACAAGAATAACAAAATTATAATCAATTCAATTGGACTTTTCGCACACACGTTTTGAGCTACCTTGCACGCGTCGTGTTTATTTCAAAATCGCAGTAAGGAAATTATATCGATCTCTCCTGAATTTAAAAAATAAATAAAATCGCAAAAAAAATGTCCTCTTTTTTCGGAATCGGGTTAGGTTAGTAATTTGTTTTCTTTTTAATACCCTTGCTACGTTGTTCAAAACGGAAGTCAATTCGCAAATCTTAATTTCACAAAGAAAAATCAGGTCTCAATAGGGTATTGCGAAGAACCACGGTATCGATCAAAAAGGTAATGACGAATAGCTGTAAGAATCAAATTAAAAACTGACTGAACTCTCGTCAGATAAAATGTTGAAATCAAAGAAAATCAACTCATCAATCAAATCCCAACTTTCAAGTAATTCTCTTCTTGAATTTGTAGGTTCACAGGCGGTATAGCTTCTTTCGACCGAGACTTCCTTACAATTTGAACCCGAAAATAAAATAAAACAAAATTTTCCTTCTTTTTGGAAATCGGCCCCTCTTCAAGAATCGATGAGCTAAAAAAAAATCAATTTCAAACTAACAGGTTGCGGGTTTGCTCCTTCACATATTTTCCCTGTTTTTTCTCCTTTGTTCAGATCCTTCCATCCCCCTCTTCTTAACCTTCCTTCTGTGCGTGGATCAAGATCAGGGCTGTACCTAGAGTCAATTAACTTCCAGGTTATCAGTAATCTAAAAAAAAAATAAATAAATAAAAGGGGGACAAAAAACAACCAAATCATTCCCTTCTGGTCATAAAATCATCGAGTAAGCATGACAGAAAAACATCCAAGTGATAAAGTATCACTGGAGAGCAATGAGCCTACCAGCAAAGAAGGAAAGATTGAGGAAGTGTTAATCCACAACGTTTCCAAAAGAAGGAGAACCACTGATAGGAATCCGATCGATCAAGATAAATCCCTCAACGAAGAAGATAGACTGCTATTAGAAAACAGTTTGGTAGGACCATACAAAACGTCAAGAGGAACGAGTAGCAGTGAACTAAATATCTCAGCACGTTCACAAGAGAAAAAACAGTTCACAACGAGGTCAAACAAAGAATTAATGAACTGGGGACTGAGCGACGAAAAGGTCCATTTAGATGAACTCATTCGCTTAAAGACAGCAATAGAGACATTAATTACTTCAAACAGCAAGATAGAAGGAAAAATTACTGCTACCGCAGATACCGCGGATAAAAAGATTCGTACAGCAGCCAAAATCCTGGATCCAAACATGATCAGGCATATAGAGCATCGCGAACGAGAATGCTACCAGCAAGCCAAGGAACTTTCGGATGACATTGCTATCTTAGACGAACGCACGGAAGCCCTTCGTGAAACCCAATCAATCTTAGTAAGGAAGGAGCAAGATCAAGAAAATAGGATTATAACCATCGAGGGAAAACAGTCAGAATTGGAAAGACGTGTAAGCAGGGGTTCCCTTATCAGTTATTACAAGCCTCATTGGCTAAAGAACTTGCCGTTACCGAGGTTCAATGGAAGGATAAATGAACGCCCGGGGGTAGCGTAGCCCTAGGGAAGTCTAGGAGCGATACCGCCCACGTGAAGCCCAATGCAAGTACCCTCGATCGGGAGTCAAGGCTTAAAAGGGGTTCATCCGGAGGGAATTCGAACGGTAACGTACACGACGGCGTATATCGTCGAAACAAAACAGATCAAAGAGGATATTCCGAATCTGGGGGCGGCTACGGACCACGTTATGCAGGTCAAAACAACTTCACCAAAAGCTCTTCCCCCGAAAGTCAGGAAAAGAAAAACGTACACTTTCTAGAAACTATCTCAAACGAAATAGAACCAGAGAAGCTTGATGAGCCTTTGGATTTTGACGCATTCAACTTCGATGAAGACTTGGGAAATGAAACAGCCCCGTGTCATTGATGAATATATTAGTTGAGGCTGACTCGGGGTGGAACTCAAATCTCAACGCGGAATTTTACAACCCTCGAGATGAACTACTAAACGAGAACGATCCGCGAATCGGCAAAAACAAAATCAGGTGTCCATTAATAAGTTGCTCAGTCGCAAGTGTTAAAATGGAAGCCTTAATAGATACCTGGAGTGAGGTCACGTGTATCTCGGAAAATGTTTTCAGACTCGATATAGAAAAATTCGAAAAATTTCCTATTCTGCCCATCACTGGAACAAGTCTCATCGGAGCCACAGGGCAGAAATCTACCAAGTTGAAATATCAAATCCTAGCAGAACTCTTGATAGAAAACATGAAACTAGACCAAATATTTTTAGTTGTTCCAAAACTTAATAAGTCTTGCATCCTTGGAATAGACATCTTAAAACGATTAAATGGAAAAATAGATCTGGTAACAGATACTCTAAAGCTCTGCAAAGACCAAAAAGAAATAACCATCAAATTATAAATCGTCGCTGAAAATCCATCAGAAAAACTCTCTTCCAGCCTCTTAGTGGAAAACTCGTACAACCTCATAGAAACGGATATTTTAATTCCAACGGAGGGGTCGGAAATCGATCATTCCCTGCATCAGCCTATGCTCATTACGAAACGTATTCGCATGACGCCCGGGGCGTATCTCAACATCGAGCACGAGTTGACTCTACATAGCCGCAAACCCTATTTTTGCAGAACCTACCCAATTCCAATGGCCTATCGCGAGCAAGTGTCGAAGGAGATACAACTAATGTTACAATTGGGAATAATTAGACGTTCCAAGAGTGACTACATCAATCCCATGATAACCACATTTAAAAAGGATGGCTCAATTCGTATGTGCCTGGACGCAAGGAAGCTCAATGAGTCACTCAAGGAAGACCATGAAGGGACCGAACCCACGGAGATTCTCTTCCAGAGACTTCCAGGAACCAAGGTTATGTCATCATTAGATATGACTATGAGTTTCTAGGAAATCCCCTTGCATCCAGAGTCCTGCCAATACACCGCGTTTTTACATGAAGGCAAGTGCTACGAATTTGTCGTCACACCATTTGGGTTGAAAACAAGCACAGCTGCTTTAGTAAGAGGCTTAGACCTTGCCTTATGCGGAATCGGAGACTTCCTGGTGAGCTTCGTGGATGACCTGCTTTGCAAGTCAGAATCAATCGATCAACATTTCGAACATTTAACCATTGTATTATCAAGGTTTCGAGAGGCAAACCTAACATTAAATTTTTCGAAATGCTCATTCTTCCGAGATGAGGTAAAATTTTTAGGTCACATTATCACGACGGAAGGAATAAAAATGGACCCAGAAAAATTAAGGGTGCTGAAAGAATACCCGCGCCCCAATAATATAAAGCAATTAAGAGGATTCCTGGGATTCATTAATTTTTACACAAAATTTAGTCAACTGCACGCGTATACAGTAACCCCTCTTCACGAGTTACTAAAAAAAAAAATGCAGCTTGGAAATGGAATGAAGAATATGAAAGAGCCTTCCAGAACGCAAGGGCCCTTTTTTGCGAAACAGTCATCATGGTTTTTCCCAATCTATCCCATCCATATTACCTATATACCGACGCAAGTGGTTTCGCCTTAGGAGCAATTCTTGCGCAATATGATGAGCACGGAGAGGAATGCATCGTCACCTGCGCAAGCCGCACTCTGAAGGGGGCAGAAATCAGCTAATTCACTACAGAACAAGAGCTTTTAGCAGTGGTATGGGCCTTGATAAAATTTAGAACGTATATTCTAGGGGGTCGGGTAATAGTCCGCACAGATCACCGAGCTCTCAGCACTGAGCAGAATCACCCTCGATTCTGACCATCTATCCTCTGAATCTAATAACAGAGGCATATTCATTCACTCGCTCGCTAAAAAACCCTCGTCCAAGTTACGGAATTTTATAAAAAACATTGCTCACGAGCAACAAAGGGATACAATGTTAAGGGAGAAATTCTCAGCAGCGCAATCTGGAAAATCAACAAGATACAAGATTCACGATAATACCCTGTACATTAAAATCGGCGAATCAAAAAAAACTCTGCATCCCACAAAACATGGTGCAAACACTTATTGATGAATGCCACGAAATGTACGCACACATAGGGGAAAGGAAGTGTTATAAGATGTTGATGGAATATTTCCATTACCCCAAATTCGCAAGAACGATAAGGAAAAGACTAGCGAGTTGCGATTGCTGTCAGAGGAACAAGGTCGCGAACCAAACGAACTTCTCAGAAATGCAAAAAATCACAGCATCCAAACCAAACGAGGCCATCTCCATTGATTATTATGGGCCACTACCAGCTACAAGAGGCGGGTTCAAGTACATACTGTCAACGATAGACGTTTTCAGCAAATTTGTCCGATTATATCCGGTACGTAAGAATACGACGAAGGCAGCGTTAAATCGACTAATTGAAGATTACTTCCAAAAATATGGAAAGCCCAAGGAAATTATAAGTGATCAGGGGACACAGTTTACATCGAATGAATGGGTCACAACCTTGGAAAGGGAAGGAATCCTAGTAGTTTTCACTGCCGTGCGCCACCCCCAAAGCAACATTGTTGAACGTATACACCGTGAACTCTCTAGAATTTTCCGTTGCTTACTAGGAGAAAAACACAGCTCATGGGGGCTGTGGATTGAGAAAGGCGAGACGTGTATGAACGAGGTCCACCACGACACAACGGACTTCACTCCTTTAGAAATTCAACTAAATAAAAACCCTCAAAGAGCTTGGGCACAATGGCTTCAACTCCCGGACAAACCGGCGGATATGCCCTATGAGAGAAAACTGAAGCTCGTAAGTGAACGCATCCTAAAGAAGGGAAAAGCTCGCGCAGAAAACTTCAACAAAAACCACCACATTACGAACTTCACGGTGGGATCCAAAGTGATGATCAGAGCCCAAAGACAATCGGACAAAGAAGAGAAAATTACAAAAAAATTTCTGGAAATCTACGAAGGACCCTATCTCATCGAAAAACAAATACGGGCAGGAACATACGTACTAAAGAACCCGGAAACAGGAAGAGAACGCGGAACTTTTAATACCAAAGATCTACAGCCCTATCAAGAACGCGAAGACCATCCAAACATTAGTGCCACAATACTAACCAGCATGTATTCCTTAATAAAGAAGCATGGTAGTAATTCCGTTAAACCACGTCCCTTCCTCCCATATAAAAACAACAAAAACATGTTCTCAAATTCCTTACAGATAAACGACATAATGACGGAATTTGGAGTAGAATGGCGCAATAAAAATCGAACCATCTCCACCCAAGCAAAACCTATCAACAGACAAAACCTTTCTCGTAGTAGTCGAAGAAGAAAACGTAAGAAGACCACCACCTACAGGAAACCCGAAACGTTCTAAGAACGGAGGCACCCCAAAGAATAACTACCCCGAATCAGAGCTTAGATGGATGCGGCGCATGAAGAACACACTAGGGTACTCATTCTTACCTCAATGCCTAGCCAATCCAAACACAGAAAGCTACCACATTGACCCATTAGGACCTAGCACATCGGGGGTCTCTAAACCGAACACTAATATTTAGCAAAGGAACGGTAAAATAACCATTAACACTCCCAAAGAATCACAAGCGAACACACTAGAAACTGGCCCATCAGGAAACATTAAGATCCGAGTGAACAACCTCAGAGAAGCTATTCAATTAGCTAAAAAGGCAGAAGTCAAAAAGAAAGATGAAGAGCGAAAGAAAATTTACAATTGGGCAACCCAGAACTGGTCAGCGTTGCTTCCGAAGGGGAACAGAAATAAAAACTGGAAAGGAAAAGCAGATTCAAAAACCAGAATCAAAGGCAACAACCAGCCTTACCAACAACGATCACAAAATAAAACATACAACGAGCCACAAAACACAAGGCAAGAACAACCAAAAAACAATATAGAGACAGAATGTCTGAGGTACACATTATACTCCAGCGATCAGGAGTAAACAACCAACAACAGCAAAAAATTCAACAAATCCATCCTTTTTCATTTTCTCTTCGTCACTTTCGTACAGTAGAAGAGGAAATTCATTGCCTAAAAGTAGTCGCAGAGAATGCAAACTCGTGGAACAAAAAGGGAAATCACAACAGTCAATTTCCCAAACAATATTTCACCAGCACGTGATATGTTTTTCTTTTTTCTTTCTTTTGAACGGGATGTCGTATAACTCGCTTCCAAATTAGTTAGCGGGGGCAGGTGATACGTTCGGCTCTCCTTCTCCTTATCCTCTTATTTTCACCCCTCCCTTAATTTTGTTTGTTTCTTATTTTATTTTTCAGTTTTATTTTCTTGGGTAGGCGCTAATAATTTGCAAACGCTCCATCGAAGACCCAATTCAAAAAAAAGAGGGGGGCAGATGAGGCACTCTGACTGCCTCAGAGAACATACCGCGCAACGGTAAAATATCGGCATGCAATTACCGACAGGATAGTAAGCGAAAAACCTAACAGTCTTTAATCGCTATCCGTAATTCAAGAAAGGCGCAAGAAACGCCTGGTAGCCGTAAGTGGGGATGATGCCGCAGGGGGGAAAGATCGCGAGAACACATTGAGGGAGAGCGCGCCGCGAAAAATCACTTGTCTGCTTCGAGCCGAGGACTGTGGTTCTCTTTTAGGTAATGCTCACGGACATAATTTTCTTCACTCCTTTGAGTCTGTGGATTCACTATAAAGGAGCGAAGAAAGATTGATTTCAATTTCCTTTCCTTTCCTCATTCTGGGATTTCAATGAATTTGAGTGTTCACTAAAATTAATATTGAATGGGAAAGCGAGTGAACCTAAGAGACTGTGGTTTCTTCCACTCGCTCTTCCATTTTCCTCAAGCTCACGAAAAGCTTCATTACTGTATAATTCTCGCATCCTAAGTTTCGGCATTAAAACGAATTTGTTTTCTTTTGTTCATTTTGTTCAAACTCATTGGGAGTGTTTATTTTGGTATTTTTCTTTTGATAGTGGTAGGCAGGGAAAACGGCGATCCTGACAAGTAGGATCGCCATGTCATTGATAAAAGCTATGATGAAATAGTTCTCCATTCTATCCCCTGTGAGATAGAGGGCTGTGACCCATGAGATCGTACTGAGCACATAATTATCAATGAAATAATTGTTTCCCTACTTGCTTCTTCAGATGTGAGGGACCACGCTACGGAAGTGATCACGCTTCATCTTGGCGCCCAACGTGGGGCTCGAACCCACTAAAGGATAAAATTAAAAATTGCTGATCTTGTTTCTCAAAGAATAAAAACGCTCAAATTCTCAAGAACGTAGAGAAAACTGTAAAATCGCAAATCTAAAAACGTTAATGAGTTAAATTTTGTTATCTCCATAGAAGCTAAAACGTGAGAACAACTGAAAAGTTAAGAAAAAAAAAGTAAATTAAAAACCTACCTCCCCGAAAACAAAAAATTGCTAATTTCAAAAAAAAAAATGTTATACGACAAGAATGGATCATAACGGGACTTTGAGACTCAGGGTAAGAATTGAAGGCTGCCCGGTCAACGCTGTAATCGATCTAGGTAGCAACGGAAATTTTATATCGAGCGAATGCTTCGCCTCAAATATTCGCGATTTACTTCATTACGAGTTCTTATCGCCAAGATTGGTAACCGGCATCGGTGCTGAAAATAGATTCCACAACAACCGTATCAGGGCGCGTATTGTCTCGGGTTGTCGTCGAGTCACAGCTGTGTTTATGATAA
>CAKNXH010057676.1:7794-66181 GCA_932178445.1 Andricus quercusramuli | reverse complement strand
ACACGTTCACTCCGCAACACTGCTCCGACCCAGGTTGCTGATCAATCTCTCTAGCGATCACCCCAAGTGAGGAGCCTCACAAAATTATTATGTATGGTTCCCCACCTGGGCCCATTAGTATCCAAGGTCTTTGTTTCAGGCATCATTCACTCTATTGTCACTCTGTTTATAAACTATTTGTCGCCACATATTTCTGTCCTGGCATACTACTCTAGCTTCATTCACGTACATGCATTTTTTCATGCAGGCTCTTGTATTTCTATGGCTTCTTATGTCTCTTCGTATTAGTGTCTCATTCACAGATTCTAACCATTCTTTCGGCGGTCTACCTCTGGGCATTTTGCCATTTACTTCACCTTTATACACTTGCTTGGTCAGTCGTTCATCTTTCATTCTTTCAAGATGTCCGAACCACCTTAGCTGATTTCTTTCCCATATGTCAACTAGTGTCTCCCCTGTACCACATTCTTTGAGGATTGTCTCGTATCGTACTTTGTCCATCAATGTTTTCCCGCATATTATGCGCAGAGGTTTCATGCCGATCGCGTTGATTTTACTCCTGTCTTTTTCTTGACAGGTCCATGTCTCGCTACCGTATAGTACGGTCGGTACGAAAATAGAGTTATGTATGGCCATTTTAGCTTTTTTTGATATGTTTTTATTTGTGAGGATGGACCTTGCTCTACCGATAACCTGCTTACCCTTATTTATGCGCCTATCTAATTCCCCATCTATTTTTCCGTCGTTAGTGAATAGACTACCTAGATATACGTACTTGTCAACTTGTTCTAATTTCTCATCATTTAGAACTATGTTGCATATTGTTTTCTCACTTTTTCCCTCAAACACCATGACTTTCGTTTTATTCACGTTAATTTTGAGGTCCATGTTCTTCATGCTTGTATTAAGTTTATTCAACATTCTTTGCAAGTCTTCGACTGATTCTGCCATAACAATCTTGTCATCCGCGAAAGCCAACCCACGTACCTTGACGGTTTCGAGATCTACACCTTTTTCGTCGAAGAGGGCAGTTCTAAGACACTTATCCATGAATATGATAAAAAGCCACGAGGACATAACGCATCCTTGTTTCACGCCTTGCATAATATCGAACCATTCACTCTTTTTCCCATTTACCCTTACACTCGCTTTACTACCTGTATATATTGTTTTTATTGCTTGTAGGAGCCCTCCATTCACTCCATACTCTTTAAGAACTTCCCAAAGTTTACTTCTATTTACCGTGTCGAATGCTTTTTCTAGATCGATAAATGCACAGAAGACTTTCTTTCCTACTCTCAAACTTTTTTCTGCGACCTGTCTTAGGCTAAATATCTGATCCGTACATGATCTTCCTGGCATAAATCCACTTTGGACTTCCCATATTTTCTCTTCTGTAATTTGCATTACCCTACGGATAAGTATTTTTGAGTATATTTTACTTACGGTACTTAGTAGGCTGATACCTCTGTAATTACTGCAGTTGCTTTTATCTCCTTTTCTTTTGTATATTGGTACGATAATCGCTTTTCTCCAATCGTCTGGGACTTCTCCCGTTTCGATACATAAATTTATTAATTCGCACAACCTGTGAGGTATGTACTCGCCACCGTATTTAAGCATTTCAGCTCTACTAAATTAAATTATATTAAATTCTTAGTCTGTTAGAGGTTTTCTAAAATGTTTACCATTTGTTTTTAAAACATTGATAAAGGAGACACAATATAAGTATTTGATGAAGAGCTTTTTTATTGGATTTTGTTAAATTCTTAAATTAAATTGATTATGGACATCACATGCCAACAATGATATTGGTGCATGCCATTTTGGTATTTTTTAAAGTTTAATAACTCTGAAATAAAAAGTGATCCAAAAATTTAAATAGAGTTTTATCGATTATAATTCAAATAAAACAATGCACAATTTGGCACAAACAAAATTTATATGTAGATTTCGGAGTATCAGCTAGGATAACAATTTTTATCAGCAACTTCAGCCATTAAGAGCAGGGGGGATTGAGCAAATCTATTTAAACATTTTGTACATTATTAAGTATATTTTCAACAACATTGTCAAATTTCTTTATGCGAAGATATCAACGAACAAGCGGTGATGGAGCTTTTCCAAGAATGTCTTTAGAAATAGACGATTTGCGGTGTTCGCTGTATCTTAGCTGGAAATTATCAGAAATCAAAATCCGTTAAAATTCAGTCAAAGTATCGTTAACCCGAAACCGCCCACGGGGTCATATATGGAACGGCGAGCAGTGGTTTATGAAAAACAGCTTATCCTGGTCTTTCACATTCAAATCTCGCGCAAAACCGTCGTATACTGTTCAGAGAGGTTACCCAAATATTTTTTTTAGGCTGCTGTTTAGAGCAAGTTGGCAACCTTGAGCTGAGGAGGGTATTCCCCGTTTCAGAATTTGTTTAAAGAAACAATTTTTTTTTTGGCTGATTCGTGTTAAATCCCTCCTCCAACGTTCTCTGATTATTATTTTTTCATTTTTAAATTTTTAGTGGTCATTTGAAGTGGAAACTGCTATTTTTTAGGAAAAATTCCACCACTTTGTTAGTAGAAAACCCCCTTAATGTAAAAAAAATTTCTAAAACTGAACGTTATGGGAAGGTATTTTATATGTAGAAAGTGTGTACTAAGTTTGAAATGAATCGATAATGTAGTTTTTAAATGGCAGTGAACAGGGACTTTTAAAACGTGGTTTTGAGAAGAATGCGTTTAAAGTTTGAATACCTAAAAAAGTGAAGAAAATTCTTTTTTTTTTCAACTTACACTGAATCATCGATTCCCGCTTCATAGAGTAGACTCCCTGCAGCAGCTTCGATGTCACCATTATACATATAGTGTATATGTTAGGCTCAAAGACCGAAAACGGCCAAAGACCGAAAGAAACGACCAAAACGCGTTCTGGCCGTCGCAGAAATGCCAGAACGCGTTGTGGCTGTTTTGAAAACGGCCAAAGACCGAAAAAAACTACCAGAACTAGTGTTGGTCGTTTTCAGATCGACCAGAACGCGTTCTGGCATTCTTGAAAATGCCAGAACGCGTTCTGTCCTTTTTCAAGCGACCAAAATCCGTTCTGATTGGTAGTTTTCAAAAGGGCTGGCTCGAAAAGAGTTAAAAGTAATAATTATATTTGTTTTTCGACATCGACAGCGGACTCGAAACTGCCCTTTAGAGTTAAATTTTGTTTTGAATCTGAAAAAAGAAAATGCCTAATTTTTGTTTTTACGTTTCTTATATTTGAACTGCTGCCGGCTTCGACTTGAAGTTTCCCATGTGAAATGCATGGGAAAAAATCACTTTTATCAGTTTTTGAAATAATGTTTTAGGGTTTGAAAAAATGTGTAGGGAAAGTAAAGAGACTTGTAGAGAATTACTCAGCGAAAAATTGTATGTATCGGATATATGAGTTTGACACCCCTAAGGGGCCATTCATTAATTACGTAAGGGTGATTTTGACAATTTTTGCCCCCCCCCCCCGCCAGGTAAGGATACATAAGATTTCTTGACCACCCTCTTTCTTACGTAATATTTAACTTAGAATTTTTCTTAATATAGCGTTGAATAGTTACATATCATTAGGAAAGCTAAAACACGTTGTTATTTGACTTAAACAAAAGATTTTTGTTTTTTTAAAAAATTATATTAGTCTTTGGAAGTAGTAGTAGCTACTGTGATCGTTCGAATTGAAACAATAATTGACGTAGTAAGATATTACGTAAGAATGGTTTTAACTGCCCCTCCCCCCGAGGTAAGATCATGTAGATTTTTCTCACCCCCCCTCCCTCCCCTTCGGGACCCTTACGTAATAATTGAATGGCCCCTAACACACCCTCACGAGTCCCTGAAAACTACCCTTAAAATCAAAAATATCAATTCTCCATAAAAACGACCTTTTGGGCACTGTATTCTCGTCTTTTTTTCACCTAAAATTATTTATATTGGTCAAGTGGAATATTTATTAGAATTGCTTGATTAATTCTTAATTATTTAAACAAATGGAATTGAAATCGAAAAAACAAAAATAAGGCATTTTCTTCTTTCGGATTTGGAACAAAATGGGGGGGGGATCATCGCCCTCTCGATAAAAAAAAGTGTTTTCCAGCCACCCTAGTCCACATATTACGTTGGTTTTACGTTGGTCACTTTTTGTGGACAAAAGTCCTTCGCAATGATTAGCTGCTTGAAATTCACAGTCTTTAAATAAAATATAAGAGAATTTGATTTCCAATTATGATAAGTGAAGACTAGCTGCTGCTGCTTGAAAATTATTCAAACAATTTTTATAAACAAATACACAGTTTTCTTATGTCACAATGAATAGGCTAAATTTCATGTTTGCATTATTACCCGAAAATGTCTTGCTAATGAATCCTTGCTGCCATTTTTTTCAAATCAACAATTGTTAGTTACTCAAACAATATTCATGAACAAATTAAATTTTTCACTATTATTCCACAAACAGGCCCAAATTTTTAGTGGAACTAACTGAAAATGTATTGCCAATTATTCTTTGTATCATATTTTTCCATAGGACAAGAACAGTTCATTATTAAACCAATTTTTATAAACAAACGTATATCTTGGCTACTGGAAAACTGATTTTTTGAGTGAATATAGTTTCAATAATCAACAGTTCTTGTTTATGGAGTAAAGATTGTTTACTTTTGCCATCACAGTATCATATTTTAGAAAAAAAATTGTTATCAATGTAGAATGTTTTGAAATACGAAAAGGTACAAATATATTTGCAATTCATTTGAATTTATTTGGAATTCAAACTCAATTCTTATGTGGGGAGAGGGTCATTTTATATTGTTACTCTAACGTTTTAAAGGGGGCGGGTGTTTGTAGATAGTACAAATATAAACAATTGCATCTTTCATGTTAAATAATAAATCCATCAAAGTACCATCCTTTCTCAGTATTGAAAAAAAAAATACTTTGTTCGATCGAGATTTGAGAAGTCGGCGGATTTTTGTCCCAAAGAAGTCTTGTTTTCTACTATGCGTCGTATACAGTTCGATTACTCCAAAGAACAGTTTTGAGTCAGCCCTTTTGAAAACTACCAGACAGAACGGTTTTTGGTCCTTTGAAAAGGGACAGAACGCGTTCTGGCATTTTCAAGAATGCCAGAACGCGTTCTGGTCGCTCTGAAAACGACCAAAACTAGTTCTGGTCGTTTATTTCGGTCTTTGGCCGTTTTCAAAACAGCCACAACGCGTTCTGGCATTTCTGCAACGGCCAGAATGCGTTTTGGTCGTATTTTTCGGTCTTTAGCCGTTTTCGGTCTTTGAGCCTAACATACATATGTTATATATGTGTAGCTTTTTATATAGTGTAGGCGCGCTGCTTTTCTGACCGCCCGCAGCTGTCGGAGTTACAGTTTTAAAGGAGAGGAGACTTACTGGTCAGTCAATGACTTCGAGAGTTTTGCTCGGATCCACTTTAAATTTTGGGACTATATTCGTGAAATGTCTAAATATAAGAAAAGAAAACAAAAAAATCGACTTTTTGAAAGTGCAAACAAATTTTCGTGACAAAATGAATGTTTGAAAAGCGATTTTGATAGGTTTTGTCATACAATGTTCAAATTCTTGGTGCAAGCTTACTTATCACTTTTCATTTTAGAGTTATTCCAATTTAAAAAAAAAAACGAAAAATGGCATCATTCGCACATTCTGGTTGGACTAGCTCAACAATGAGACCTGGTGGAGCAACTTGGGTAACGGATTTGGATTCAGCACGTGAAATTCCTTCTGGAACAGCTTTGTAGAACTCTGCACCAAATCAAATGTTGAAATTTGTAGGCCTATGTATTTATTCGAAAATATAATTTATTTTGAACTCATTACACATGTTGTTTGATAATTAATTACTAAATTTATAATAAAATGCTCTTCCGAGTGGTATTTTCTGAGGATTGTGGTTGCTCATGTTCTGAAAAGAAAAATATATCACTGAATGCTTCATGAGAAGTTCCAGTTGTTAAATCTTTAATTCTTACAATTACATATTATTTATATACTGTATCCAGCGGGTTACAATATAAAGACTTGGCTTAGGCAAAATTTCTGACTCTTACGATGATGCAACGAATAGTCGCATCGCAAAGGGGCAAGGAAGCAGAATCCGCAGCCTCCCCTTATAACATCTCTTGCGTATAGTTGAAGTCGAGAGAAGGTCGCGACCCATAAAAAGAGTCGCGCGGCTTAAAACGGGCTCAAAGCGGGAGATTGTAATTCCCTCAACTAGTTTTATACTTTTTTTCAATTCGAAAAAGGGTATTCTTTTGAGTGAAACTGAGAAAAGTTCCCCTTTTTGAAAGTAAAAATATTTGCAGGTAAATTCAAAAGAGATTCCGCTCTTTTTCTTTCTCATTATCCTTGTCTCTCTTTTAGAAAGAGAACGTTCTCATCCATAGTCTGAGAACGCCTCAAAAATCAGGTCTCTCGTGAAGCATGTAGCAGTAAGTCCTCGAGTCTTTCTTTGCTTACCTGCGTAAGGTCTTAGCGCTGGCTACAGAAAGCCCTCATTAGCATTGTAGGATTAAATAGTAAAATTATAATTCGTTTCCATTGTGTAGTAAAAAAAAAGAATGAATAATAATCCCCACTTCATGTGTTATTTAAGCAGTAAATTTCCATACCTCTTCGCTCTGCAAACCCCCTCACTGGGAAAATATTCAGAATTTCGAATCTCGGTCATTGAACCAACCAAAATAAAATCTATAAATCCAGCGGAATGACTTCCCAGAGAACTGAACCCCATTGGCCGAATATCAAATTTTAGTGGATTATTAGAGAGTTTCATTCAGAGAGAAAAGATGAGCATTGTTTGAATAAAAACGTTTAAGAGTTGTACAGATAGAAATAAAAGAGAGAAAACAGTAATTGTCAATTAAATATTGCGTTACTCAGAAAATTAAGTAAAACAGAATTATATTACGATCAAAAAATTATTTTGCATTAAGACCGATAAAAAACTATTTTTATAGCGTTAGAAGGCTATGGCTTTAAGTGTGTAATTATTTGAGATGATTTTATAACAGGTGAATAAAATTGAGGATCAATCAATGGAAAAAATTATCGATTTATGGCAAGATGGATTTTTAAGTAGCTAGATGTTAGAGAGATCACTGTCACATATAGCCTAATGTAGGAATTTCTGAATAAATCTTTCATATGAGAAAATAAAATCTCACTAAAAGATATCCTGCTGTAATTATATCGTGATTCAAGAGATTTCTTTTGACTGCATGAAACTAGCAAGTTTTTGATTGACATACTCGAATAATGCGATTTGATGCGAAAAGGTATTGCAAGGAGCGTTTGAAGTACGAATGTCAACAGTTTTTATTGAATAAAAAGTATTGGATCTTGGAAAACTGGCAAAAATCTTAGAAATTTGTTTGAGAATTTTCTGCTTTTGGATATTTTTGTTCTTGAATCTGGATGAAGTAGTCTAAAGATTAGTGGTGCCGTTCGATACGATACTTACTCGCGATCGGGTCGGGATCAGGCTGTACCAACTCAATGGTAAAATTTGAAGAAGCAAGGGCGCCACCCAACGGTGACACAGGACATTAAGATAAAAGATGGCGTCCAGATAATTGAATTCAAAATTAAATCAAATTAAATCAAAGTAAAGAAAGCAATGCAAAAATCGAATAAAAATATTTATGAAGATAAAACAATTATTCTTCATATATTTTTACTTGATTTTCGCATTGGTTTCTTTGTGAAATATAATTTTACAATAAATTGCACGCAACAACGAAAATACGTTATAGAAAGTTTGTTTATTTTTATAATATGAGTGTTACATATTTTTTTTAAATATGTGCTTGAAAGAATTCATTCAATTTTTTAACTTTAACACATTATCAATCAATTCAATTGTAATCAATATTATTTTGATAAATATATACCATACAATTAGAATAAAAAATTGAAATACCATGAATCAAAAAAATATATTTTTTGATCTGTATTTTTTTGCCTAGGATATTTGTAGAAAAATCACATGGTTGTTGTAAATGTACACTGATTTCTTGAGATGATGGGTAATCGAGCACCGCGCTGCTTTGGTTATCACTTTTCATCAATTTCGGCTTCAAATTAATTTTAGATTCTTAAAAATACTTCAAAACATTCAAAACCGGCGTGAACTGTCAGCCGGAGTTTTGTTTTGTTTTGTAAGTGAGGTTGGATATTGTGGAAGTGCGACTGAGTGCGACAACCATACAATTTACGACAGAGGAATGGAGACTAACGCAACTATGACGAGAGATGCCAGGTGCTGGGAGGGACCGACATACAGCGCCATCAAGCGGTGACACAGTTTTTTTTTAGTTTCTATGTTTCTGCGCGATCGACCATAGGAGTTGGTAGAGCCTGGTCGGGATCGTGTTGTCGATACTCGTGGTCGGTTTTTCTTCGGCTCGACTTTGACTCAGAATGCGATATATCGACTCATGATCGGGTCAAGTTTTCGATACTCCTTCGCCATATGTGTGTCTGTGACGTAGCGGTCCATAGTGGGTTGAAATGAAAAACGAAGTTCAAAATAACATTTAGAAGGCAATAGTGACTAAATTTCCTAATGAACGTTGAAAGTGTTTTTTATTTTTATGTTGATGCAAACAGCGAAAAGTGTCTATTTTTTGCAATACATGTTCTATCTGCTAGAAACAATTTTTCTAATACTTCAAGTCACTTCGATTCAATGCACAGCGGTATACGGAAGAAAAAATTCTTAGCTTGTAAAGCTAATTGATATTTTTTCATTTGATGAAAAAAATATAAACAAATGCACATTTGAGGCGGTGGTTGCCCAGACCGGCTTCAGCCCTTTAGTTAAAGTTGTAGGTAGACGGGTTGGTTCAGCCTATTTGTGAAAATCTCTAGGCATACGCGCGATTCTTACTCGGAAATAAATTTAAGTCATGGGGAACTATGAAAATGGGTGTTAACATTTATTCAAACCTATCAAACCGTACAAAGGTTTTTGTAATTACGCGGTAAATTGTCAAAAAGCAGAGAAAATAGCCAATAAAGAGAAGGCTAATTCGTTCGGCCTGTACTCCAAGAGCTCAATCGAGAGCATAAGTAATTTAAATACTAACGAAAGGAGACTAACCTCAAAATTTTATTACAAAAAGATTTCTCAAAGTGGGGCTAGATTCTCGACAGCTGAGAAAGGCTAGAGAGACACAGAGTGGATCCCAACTGTAACTCAAAAAATATACGCGAGGCCAACATGACGTCCTGAAAAGCGAACATTTTATCGGATCGGCGGTTAATTTCAAGTCAATGCATCAGCTGAAAGCGTTATTGCAAACTAAATATTTTTAAATTGGGATATGAGGCCAACGTGGCGTCTGAAAGAATCGCTAACAAGGTAAAATAAAGCGTAAACGCTACCGAGTATCAGTCATTAACAAAATGACTAGTGAGAGCAAAAAGAGAGGCCGTAATTAATACCGATTTTCAACATATAAAATCAACCATTATGATGAATTAACATACCAGACGCGTTGGAGACTCGAGAGGTTCCTCATGTTCAGATTACTACTCCAAAAGCGGTACTCAATAACTAAACTCAAACCTCTGAACATGAGGATCCGTAGCTTCCCTCGTGAAAAGAAAGACCAACTTTAGATCACATTAGGACCAGTTTCAAACCACGTTTGGTCTGTTTCTAGTCTTTTACCTTTCAGCCTATACCTGCATCAATTTTAGGGCATTGAAATAGACACCGCTCTCTCTCTGTTAAATAAGGATAGCTGTCTGTATCAACAGACTAGCTATACCTAAAAGTCCCAAAGAACCTTGGATGATTTATTATTATTTACGAGATCTAGAAGGCTTCAACCAGTTGCCGTTATATTTATAGAACTCTGTCCCTCCCTCCATCTCGTCATCTCTTTCTGTTGAAACTTACAAGAAAGAGCGCCTCGTTTACAATCTATGACTCGTGATGAGCCTAATAATGATGGGATATTGGGGGTTCAAACTGCCGGGACAAGAATATACCTGCCTATACTGTGATCTAAAGTTGGTCTTTCTTTTCACGAGGGTTTGTTGACATATTGTCTCTCGGCTGATTGGCTGCTTCCTCGGCGCTGCCGCGAAATTGGTCGGCTTAAGATTCGGCTCGCTCTCCTCTGCTGTGGTGCCCGTTTGAAAGAAAGATGCAGTGGTGGTTCAACTGGTGGCCTGTAATTGAATCGTAATATCTACAGCGTAGATCTGAAGCATTTTTGGTAAATGAGGAAGCTCTCTCTACATTCTGGAGCGAGTGTCCGCATTGGCAAAACCCACGACTACAAATCTAGGACGAAACAGACCTGCTTCTCATCCTCATCGCGGGAGTCTTGAAGTAGGCTGAAATCTCGGCCCAGTGCCGTAGCGCGGAGGGCACGTGTTAGGGGATGTAAGGGTTTACTCCATCGGAAGGATTACTGGCGCAAACCAAGGTATCGCTCAAAGGCGAATAAGTTTATTCCCAAAGCCGCTGGACGAGGATCCGAAAGCATCCCTGGCTCTGGAGGCATCCAAGGTTTCCAGCTAGGTCCCGGGACTATTGGAAACAGCAAACGGAAAGGCGGGAACCAGATTCAAATTCGAATCTCGATTCGCAATTATGATAGCGACAGCGAGCAAGTCTCAGTTTTCCCAAGGCCTTACAGAATTCCGAAATCCCTTGTTGTCCCTCGTTGAGAATAACGATGAGGCAAGCTCATGAATAACAAACAAAAATACCTTACGAATTAATCCTAATTCCTAATATTAACCTAAATATGTCCTTGGAGTGCCGTGCCATGGGACGAGAGAACAGATGTCGCTTCAAGCATCAAATAGTAATTTTAATAAGGATGCCTAAAATTTTGTCTTGTTACAAAACAAATACATATTTTAGGCGTTTTCAAGAGAGAAGAAATCGTTTTTTCCCTCTGACCTTGCTAAAATCATATTGCCAATGATGTTTTTCAAGATGAATTTTCCAGGAATTGACATTTCTTTATCTTATAAACAAATTATACATAAACAAGTGCCCGCTTTGGGCGTTTTTAAACGAAAAGAAATCTTTCTTTCTTCCGACCTTGCTAAAATTTCATTGCCAATGATGTTTTCTGAGAAAACTTTGCTATACATCAATATTTGTTTATTTTATGAACAAATTATATAAGCAGTTTCACTTATAAGGCGTTTTTAAACGAATAGAAATAGGTTTTTCTTCTGATCTTGTTGAGATTATACGAGGTGTTCCAGAAATGTTACGAAGCGTGGAAAACGCGCTGGGATCGTTGTATAGCTGCCCAAGGGGACTATTCTGAAGGGGATGGCCGAGTTGTAGAATAATTGTAAAATATACGGTTTTTATGGAAGAAGTCTCATTACTTAATTGTCACACCTCGTATGTCCAATGATGTTCTAGAGCAAAATGTTTCCAATCATCGCTAATTGTTTATTTTGTAAACAAATTATATAAACAAATGTACATTGCAGATATTTATAGGCAGAAAGAAATAGTTATTTCCTTTATTATTTTTCAAGCTATATTCGCAATGAATCATCTTGATGAAATCTTGTTATTCCTCACTATTTGTTTACTTTATAAACAAATGAAGATTATAGGCGTTTATATGCAGAAAAATCGTTCTTTCATCTGCTTTTGTTACAATTATGTTTCGAATGATGTTCTTAGTACAAAATGTGTGATAAAATAGAACTCGTATGATGTATAAACAAATTATATGAATAATGCACATTGTAGACGTTTATAGGTAGCAAAATAATCATCCTTCTTGTAGTCTTGATGAAATCATGTTGGCAATGTTTTTATACGAACATGAACTTCTGTCAAACAATAAATACATTGACAGTGGAACTGTTTTGAATTTTAAACGTTACAAATTAAAGTTCAACACATTTCTCATTCGGAATTGTTTCATTCAAATGCCGGAGCATTGACACGTACTTTACGATGAAAAATTTGTATAAATAGAACATTTAGAAGATTTTAACCATTTTCATTCATTTGTTTAGTTGAAAATTAGTTTTTGAGATTGAAAATGGAACTATTCCATTTTCAGTTGAAAATTTAGTTTTTTCCTTTTTCTGGTCAAATATTCTGGATATTAGTTGAAGAGGATTTGGTTAAAAATTGAAAGATTTTGTTGAAAATTCATTTTTTTTTAAATAAAGATTGTTTTTTTTCTACTGAAAATTGAAGTATTCTATTTTTTCGTGAAAATTCATCTTTTTGGTGGAAACTCAAGAAAAGGGAATAATAGTCAAATAATTATTCTCCCAAAAATAATTCTTATAATAAATAATATTGATATGGATGAATTTATTTGGAATGCTTGAAAATTAATCACCATGATCAATTATTACCAATTACCAATAAGAATATGAGAATCCCCATGAAGAGACACGCGAGGCCGATCTGCTATGGCCCAATTGGTGAAAAAAGCTCACGAAGAGACTATTTTTCCACTCATGATCTGATTTTTGCCAATATAAACCCACGTCTTGAAGGGTTACAATAAGTCTATTTCTACCGTCGAACCTCTCAGCCAAAGCTCTCCGGACCATCTCCAAATTAGAATTTTCCAAAGTAAGCCATTTATATCACTATAGTGATACATAGTCGAGGAAGAGAGAACTACCCAATTCTTGAAGCCGTGTCCGTCACCATCATTCCTCAGATTTTGAAAGGGTTCCATTAACAAAAGAAGAACAGACCACCTCCTTCTAATTTATTAAAATTTGGTCACTAAAGTGTTTTCCTTATTTTTAAAGGGCGGATACCAAGTCGAGGCTTCTCTGAAATTTTGGCAGTTCCATGTTGCGCAAATCAATTTAAAACCATTGAATAGAACAATTTGAGCAAGATTCGCACATTACCCATTTGTAAAATTAATGTGAATAAATTATAATTTGATATCTTGAACTATTTTCTAATCTAGATAATTCGATTGTCTCAACCTTTTGTCTTTTTTCATCAATTCCTGTTTTCTATTGTGTAAAAAATTTAGAAAAAAAGAGGAAGTGGTGTAAGTTTAGATTTATTTATGTCATAATAAGGTAAGAGGGTGTTGTCCAAAGCGTAACATACCTCGTTATCAATTTTGGTGAAACAGCCTGGAAACTAAAGCAATACGAAATTCTGAAATAATCGAATATGACGTTTAAAAAATAAAGAATTTCAGCCAATTTTTCAAAGTTTTTTCATATATTAAATTAAAAAAATAAAAATTTCAGCACATTTTTCTAAGTTCTTCTTCATATTAAATTAAAAAATTTTAATTTCAGAAAAATGTTCCAATTTCTTCTCTATATTAGAATAAAACATATAAATGTTAGCCAATTTTTCTAAGTTCTCTTCTATATTAATTTCAAAAATACGAAATTCAGGACATTTTTAGAATTTTCCTCCGTATCAATTTAAAAATAAAAAATTTTACTACATTGTTTCATTTTTTTTCTAAATTAAATTTAAAAAAAAATGAATTATATGTAAATTTTTTTTATATTCAAATTGGAAAATTAATTAAATCTTCTACATATTGAAATTTAAAAAAATTATTCTCATCTTCAAATCTAATAAAATCTTTTATATTTTATGAAAATGATAAATACTCTTCAACATCTTTTTCATATTTCAATTAAAACATTATTTCCATCTTTAAATTGAAGTTTTTGGTTATGGTTTTATTATGGATTGGTATTATATTCATTGTTCCTATTGATGTTATTAGGGTGTTTTAAGATTTCGATTGCTTCTCTATGTTTTCTTGGAAAAGTATTATACGTTTTTGCGATGATGGTTGTTTTGTCAAATAAGATGCTATGTCCTGTTTTGATATGATGCTAAGCTAGTGCTGATTGCGTGAAATGTTTTAGCCTGATTTTACTCTCATGTTCCTTTACGCATTGGCTCACAGCCCTCCCGGTTTCTCCAATATAGACTTTGCCACAAGAACAAGGAATTTTATATACTCCCGGATCACTGAGAGATACTCTTCCATCTTTGGGCTTGCTCAGAAGTTGTCCTATTTACGCAGGTGATTTAAATATGGTTTGGATGTTGTGATTGTTGAGAATTCTTCCAATTTGTTCTGTAATACCTAGGATGTACGGTAGGATAGTGGCCGTTTCTCTCTCTCTTCCTTTAGTAGGTTGTATTGACTTGTTTTTTTAAATGTTTTTTCTAATTGCTTTATTATTTTGTTTGTTTGTGTAATCGTTTTGTATCAGGATTTGTTAAACATTTTGAAGTTCCTTTTGTAAGTTATCTTTATCTGTTATGGAGACAGCTCTGTATACAAGGGAGTTGATGACCGATTGCTTTTGACATGGGTGGTGGTGGGATGAGGCATGTAGGTATCTGTTTGTATGGGTATAGGTTTTCTGTAAACTTCATGTACTAATCTGCTGTCAGATCTTTTGTAAACTGGTACGTCCAAGAAAGGCAGTTTTCCGTTTAGTTCAATTTCCAAGGTGAACTTGATATTAGGGTGTAACTGATCGATGAAATCGAAGAACTTGTGTAGTTCATCTAGTCCATGTCTCGGGATGACAAAAGTGTCGTCAACGTAACGGCACCAAAATCCTGGTTTAAGCGTGGATTGTTAAAGATTTTAGTTTCTAGATTTTCCATAAAGATGTTGGCTATTACACGTGAGATTGGAGATGCCATTGCTGCCCCTGAGATTTGTTCATAGAATTGGTTATTGAAAGAGAAGTAGGTATTAGTGAGACAGTGTTCTATCAAAGGTGTGAGATTGGAGGGGAAGTTTGCAAAGGATTTATTAATATCGATTGTATCAGAGATTCGTACTTTCGTAAAGAGAGATACTATGTCGAAACTTACTAGGATGTCTTGGGGTTGAATGTGAATCTGTTGTATCTTTCTGGTGAAGTCAAAAGAGTTTTGTACGTGTGTGATAGATTTTGTTGTGAAAGAATTTAGTTTTTTGGCGAGAGATCGTACTAGGTTGTAGGTTGGTGAGTTTATTGCGCTGACGATCGGTCTGAGTGGAATGTTGTTTCTGTGGATTTTCGGGAGTCCGTAAAGTTTCGGAGAGATGGAATTAGTAAGTATTAATTTAGACATTGATATTAGATTATTATTATTATTAATAGAATTATTAGATATTGTTTCGCTGTCAAGTTTTGAGTCTTTTGGAAGGGTTTTTGTTTTACTGACTATTGTTTTTGTGGGATCTTTTTTGAGTTTTTTATATGTATCGTCAGCTAGAAGGTCCATGATTTTGTTGTTATAGACTTCCTTATTCATTATGACTGGTGTGTTGCCTTTTGTATTATGATGTCTATATTTTGAGTGAGTTCTTTAATTGTTTTGTTAAGTTTGAAGAGGGAAGTTGGGCTTGGCGTAAGATGTTGGCCGTCCTACGCCGTATGTCGATCGCTTTTTCGGGTGGGAGTGTATATATCGCGGATTGCAAATTACTGATATTTTCTTCTTTCGGAATTTTGGAGGGAGCTACTGCAAAGTTATGTCCTTTAGATAAGGCAGAAATCATTTAATGGAGGTAGTGTGCAAGGCAAATTTAGTATGTTGTATTCTCTCCTCCCAGAGAAGCAAACTTCTTCTATCTATAATTGATTTGGATTTAGATGTTCCCAAAGGGGGTTTCAACTGTAAGAATTTTGGGACGATGTTATTGTCCCTACACCGTTTTAAGAAAGCTAAAAATGTTAGTAGCTTAGCTTGAGAAGACCTAAGCTTACTAAAAGTGTCACTTTTAGTCAGACAACTCTCAGCGTAGAGTTCCTTAATAATAGATTCAATGCTTCCATGATGATTCATTATTATGATAAATTTAAAATGTTTGAATCTTGAAGCTTTTTCGGGTTTCAATAGTGTGCGAAACTATGAATGGTGCCGAGCTTTCGTGAATATTGCAGTTCACTTCTTCAGAGCTGACCTGAAACTGAAGTTTCAGGTTATGTTGTTCTTATGCCTGTGATTGGCCAGAGCGCCCGATGGTGGGGTCTGGTCGAACTTGATAAAAGATTTTTGCACTCAGAAACAAAAAATAAAATTTGACAAATTACATCCAGTAAAGCACGCAGTATTAACTAACACATTAAAAAACAACTCTAGCCATCCTCTCAGCAATGAAATTATTTCAGCCTGATCTAAAGGACATAACTTTGCAGTAGCTTCGTCCAAAATCCCCAAAGAAGAAATTATCAGTAATTTGGAATCCTCAATGTATACCCTTTCGACCGAAAAAGCGAATCACATACGGCGTAGGACGGCAAAGCAAAGAAGTTAACAAAGCCTAAATCATGGTGGACAAAAAGAACAATAAACACTTGTAAGTTTAAATGCTACTCGCAATTCGAAATTATAAAACAACAACAAAAAATAACTTAAGTAAAATATAAATGACAAAACAAATGTATAACGGCGGGACGCGTGGAATGATTCTCGTTTAACAAGTATAGTGGGGGTTCTGTTCGGCGAACAATAAAAGAGGGTCAACTAAACGAGTACAACAAAGGGTTCTCACAAATTCTAAATATGTTTCAACGATAACGCAACGATAAACGCAAAAGGGGTTCTAATAAAAAGGGTACAGAAAGGGTGTTCTACTCAATTCGAAAAGAGGTATCAAAATCAAAACACGCATGGGAATCTTATGAAATAAAACGCGAAGGGGTTCTTGAACGAGAACGCGAAAGGGGTTCTAATAAAAGGGTACAGAAAGGGCTTGTCGCCAATTCTAACAGAGGTTTCAAAAAAACACGCATGGGAATCTTCTGAAACAAAATGTGAACGGGTTCTGAGAAATGGGTGCAAAAAGGATTTCTCAACAACTCTAACAGGGGTTTCAACGATAATCATAAAAAGGGGTTTCTGAAATAAAACGCGAAAGGGGTTCTAAAAAAAGGTGTGCAATAAGGGGGTTCTTGCGAATTCACATGGGGGTTCTCACAAGAAAACAGACTACACCGATAATCATAAATAGGGGTTTCCGAAATGAAACGCGAAAGGGGGTTCTAAGTTATTCAGGCATTTCAGTACTGCGAAATGAAAGGGAAAAGGGAGGTAACATCCAACAAAATCTCTCATATAATTTTAATTTCTTTCATCTCGGCATTCAGAATAAAAGGGGGAAGGGGGATCAGCAATTAAATTACAAAAATCGGGGATCAAATTAAACATTTCGGCCATAAAATGAGGGGAAGCGTGAATCGATAAATTAGACATCGCGGTACACTGAATTTAAGGGGGAGGGGATCGGTAATTACATTATAAAGTTCGCACCTCACACCCCCCCCCCCCCCCCCCCCCCCGGGGGGGGGGGGAGGTGGACGAAAATCGGTAAATTTTATTGCGGTACACTGAATTTAAGGGAGAGGAGGGGATCAGTAATTCCATTATAAAATTCGCGGATTTGAATTAAACATATCGGCACTAGAAATGGGGGGAAAAACGAAAATCGGTAAATTTTATTGCAGTACACTGAATTTAAAGGGGGGGATCGGTAATCACGCTATAATGGAGGATTAAAATCAGACATTTCAGCACTAAAAAAAAATGAGGGGAAGCGAGAATCGGTAAACTAGATATATCGGTACACTTCATTCAAGGGGGAGAGGGGATCGTAATTACAAAATAAATTGGGGATTAAAATCGGACATTTCGGTACTAAAAAAAATGAGGGGAAACGACAATCGGTAAACTAGATATATCGATACACTGAATTTAAGGGGGAGAGGGAATCGGTAATTACAAAATAAATCGGGGATTAAAGTCGGACATTCCGGCACTAGGAATATGAGGTGAAACGAGAATCGGTAAACTGGATAGATCGATACACTGAATTTGAGGGGGAGAGGGGATCGGTAATTACAAAATAAATTGGGGATTAAAATCGGACATTTCGGCACTCCGGATCGTTTCATTCCCTACTCACACATTAGTCAGGTTTACAAGTTGCAAAAATAATAGATAGTGTGATTCCGCCAAGGCGAATAAAAGGTATGATAAAATTGAATTATGGAAACAACTTGGCTAAATCACTAGGGAAAACGTGGTCTTACCTTAAGGAATTGATACCGGAAACCGCTTCTAATATGTCACTCGAAGTTTACAAGGCACAAAGAGATCGTCTCCCGTTCGTACCGACGTACATAAAGAAGCGTATGATCACGTGATTACAAGGGGGAATAAGGCTGACGCGCGCAAACTTATTTTCTATGATTCGCACGGTCGGGAGAGAGATAGCCGATGAGGACCGCTTTCCATTTGTCCTTCCGATCGTCTTTCTTCCTTTCTCCAGTCCTTACCAGCCGACGTGGTGGGAGAGGCGAGAATATTTCCTTTGGCGTTCAGGGCTGGCTGTATCCCGGTGTCTAGGTGGAGGACGAGGACCCTTTTCTCCGTGCTTCAGGTGCGAAGTGGACTTTGTCGATGCTCCCGATAAATATAAAACACAAAAATGGCATTTAAGCCCAGAAATGTCTGTACTTCAACAGAACGTCAGTAAAAAAAATAATAATCAATTTGAGGCGAAATTACCTACCCTTTTGTGAACTTAGGGTGGTAAGTGCCTCAGTCGGTCCTTCCCAGGAAAGTGCCTAGGGTCTCAAATGATCTGTGATAATAGTTGCTGTCCCTCCTATCCTTTAAAGTGCCTAGGGTCTCAAATGATCTGTGATAATAGTTGCTGTCCCTCCTATCCTTTGGTGGCAGATCTGTATTTCCCGCCACGGATGTCAAAAAGGGTTGCCATAACAGAGTGGTTCCATTCAATCCCCAGTAGTAAGCGGATGGGTTTGCGGTAAAGAGAGTGACATCTTCCGTGATTTATGTGGGGATCCTGGCTGCGAAGTTGCGACGAAAAGAAAGGACCGTAGTGGACCCTGACCGATCTTCAGTATAGGTGGCTTAAACCTAGCTGGCTTTTGCTCGGAGCCGCGGAAACAAGAAATGACAAGAAAAGAAAATCAGAGGGGTCTTATGCCCTTAAAATTAGCATAATCTGCCCACATAATAAAAAAACGGGGTACAAAAAAAAGAACTAAACTAAAAATAACAAATCGTAACGATAACGAGACATGAAATAAAACAGGACGAATACATAAAATCATAACAAAAATGAAGGAGTGCCGAAATTTAGTACTTTAGGTGAAAATACTAGAGCTTTTATTAAAAAATTTTACTCGAAATGACCTTTTGTGACTTGCAGAGAATCTGCAACGTCACAACGCCAAGCCCAACTTCCCTCTTTAAACTAAAAAAAAACAAGAAAAAACTGCAATCAAAGAACTCAATAAGAATAAAAACTTCATAATATTACACGCCAACAAAGGCAAGACAAGGGCAGTAATGAATGAATAAGACTATAACAATAAAATCATGGACCTTCTAACTGGCGATACATATAAAAACACAATAAAGACCCCACAAAACAATGGTCTCCGAAACTTTACGGACTCCAAAAAATCCACAAAAACAACATTCCACTTAGACCGATCGTCAGCGCAATAAACTCACCAACCTACAACCTAGTATGATCTCTCGCCAAAAAACTAAATCCTTTCACAGCAAAATCTATCACACACGTACAGAACTCTTTTAACTTCATTAGAAAGATACAACAGAGTCACATTCAATCCCCAGACATCCTAGTAAGTTCCGACGTAGTATGTCTCTTTACGAAAGTACGAATCTCTGATACAATCGATATTAATAAATCCTTTGCAAACTTCCCCTCCAATCTCACACCTATGATAGAACACTGTCTCACTAGTACCTACTTCTCTTTCAATAACTAATTTTATGAACAAACCTCAGGAGCAGCAGTGGGATCTCCAATCTCACCTGTAACAGCCAACATCTCTATGGAAAATCTGGAAACTGAAATCTTTAAGGCCATAAGACGAGTGGACCAGAGCCGCCTTTCTTAGTACGTCTTATTTATTATTCCAAATTTTCAACTTGATGTGGCTATTCGTGTGAACATAAGTTGACAAATAAAAAAAGTGCCGTTAAGGTAGGAATTTGGTCACGTGACAAACTCATCACATGGCCTTAACAAATACGATTTTGAACCGGAATTTTGGTGCCGTTACGTTGACGAAACTTTTGTCATTTGGAGACATGGACTAGATGAACTACATTAGTTCTTCGATTTCATCAATCAGTTACAACCTAATATCAAGTTCACCACGGAAATTGAACAAAACGGAAAATTGCCTCTCTTGGACGTACTAGTTTACAAAAGATCTGATAACACATTAGGACATGAAGTTCACAGGAAACCTACCCATACGAACAGATACCTACATGCCTCCTCCCATCGCCACCCATCTCAAAAGCAATCGGTCATCAACTCCCTTGTATACCGAGCTGTCTCCATAACAGATAAAGATAACTTACGAAAAGAACTACAAAATGTTAAAAAAATCCTAATACAGAAGGATTACACAAACAAACAAATTGATAATACAATGAGAAAATACACTCAAAAAAATAACTCAATATAACCTACTAAAGAAAGAGAGAGAAAAACTAACACCATCACACCGTACGTTCAAGGTATCACAGAACAAATAGGAAGAATTCTCAACAAACACAACATCCAAACCATATTTAAACCACCTGCGAATATAGGAGAACTTTTAAACAATCCCAAAGATAAGAAGGCACCTCTGAGTGATCTTGGAGTATATAAAATCATTTGTTCTTGTAGCAGAGTCTATACTAGGGTCCCAGACTCAATTTTTCGGACTTACATGGCTGTGAAAAAATGAAAATAATAAATTAAATTCAAGCTGGACCAATCAGAAGCGCGGTATAAACAATCGTGCATACGTGTACTAGAGTCCAACGTAGTGTGGTGACTGCTCTTCTCCCCTCGCTAACCCCACCTTGGCGCTCGATTCGATACACTGCGTTAGAATCAAGCTTACGTACGTACACCTGTTTATATCGCGCTCCTGATTGGTGCAGCTCAAATATTAACCAACTCAACAACGAAAACTTCAACTGATTTTTGGAAAAGGAATTTTGGATATTTTTGAGATATTTTTAGACAGTTATGTAAATCCAGACACTTGACTCTGGGACACCTTGTATTGGAGAAACCGGGAGTGCTGTGAGCTAACGTGTAAAGGAACATGAGAGTAAAATCAGGCTAAGATATTTCACGCAATCAGCACTCGCTGAGCATCATATCGAAAAAACGTACCATACTTTTCCAAGAATCTTAAAACACCCTACTAAAATCAATAGGGACAATGGATATAATACCAATCCAATTTGGCTTTCCGTCCTCCGGGTTTTTCGAAGAAAGACTTGATTGGCCAATCAATTTTGACCCGACCCCAGCAGGGGGCGCTCTGGCCAATCACAGGCATCGTAGAGAATACATATATAAGAACAACATAACCTGAAACTTTAGTTTGAGGTCAGCCGTGAAGAAGTGAACTGCAATGTTCACGAAACCTCGGCACCATTCATGATTTCGCACACGATTGAAACCCGAAAAAGCTTTTAATAATACGGAACTCTGCCAAAATCCTTTCATATTTAAATGCAATTTTTCATGTTATCGTTAACTTAAATATAAATAAATAATTTTCTCTTTAACTTTATTAAATATCTTCTGTTTTGTATAGTCCAGATTTATTTCAAACTTTTCATATTTAAATCAAAGAGCCGAATTGAAATCAAATTTTTATGACATCTTTCTTCTGTATTTCGAAACATTATATCTACTTTATATTATCATTGCGAATATAACACAAAATTAACTTGAACCTTTTCATACGTTATTAAGAAGAACCATAGATTCTACTTTGCCTTTATTATTGAGAAACATCAAATATATTTCAACCTTTTTCTCAAATAAGTATTTATCACATTTTATTTATCTTGAAAAAACTTTTTTTGAACATAAAATATTTTATGTAAAGCACATGGAACTTGACAGGATGCAGGAAAACTTTGAATTCTAAGAATATATATATATATATATATATATATATGCCCTGTACCCCCAACATGAAAATATCTAAAAAATCGAGTATACTACATAGTTCTTGTAACAAATCAAATTACAATCCATTCTAACCCATTAAAACAAAAAATATAAATGTCGACTTAATGTTTTGAATCACACAAGCCAATAACCAGTCAGCAAGTAATAGAGAATCCCGAATTATGATGAGCTGGTGTGGGACAGCGAAGGAGTCATGTTTAGTCATGTCAAAGTCGACGAACAAGAAAGCAGAATATGTATCACCATTATTAGTCACTGAACAAGCACACAAACCACAGAAGCTAACGTTAACCTTTAATTGAACGATTTAACGGCCCGAACTGTCCATAAGACCCACTGGACGTTGAACCGTTGCAATACCCGCCAAACTTGCTGCGCTTGCCTACACCATACTGAAAACCAGGAAGAACGAACAAAAGCTCAAAAACAGAGCTTCACGCCACCACCTGACTCCCTACTCCCACCAAAAGGAAAGCGCCTGAAACTCAAAGAACAGAAAGAGACATTCAAGGAGAAAGAGAATTGGGCTAAAACCATTTGATTGCAAATGAAACCTTGAACGTCACTCAAACAAGAATAACAACATCAAATAAATTATTAACATCCCGCCCGCCTCGTTCGCTGAACGAAACAAATTCCACTTATAAAGGTCAAGAGTTGAGTGCCGCCCGCCATGACGCACACAATAAATGCCCAGGTATAAGTAAAAAAGTCAGGTTCGCCCGCCATGGAACACAATTAATCGCGTGGAGTCAGCACACGACTGGTAACTAACACCATTTGACGATCGGGTGATTGACGATCCCAAAAGAAGTTTTAATAGTGGCAGATCACACGAGTCCATCCTGTCCGGAACTAAGATTCGCTACTCGTCCTCAACGGCCATGTCTTACGTCGAAGTAGAGAAGGGTTGATAATCAACACGACGTCTCCAATTTGAAGATTACGTTACGGCACAGTCCATTTTTCTGAAAGGTCTTGCACCTGTGGAGTAAATGATTAGTAGGTGGAGTATCTGACCCAACTTGAGCTTTCCCGAGATCCCGCATCAAGAGCTTCGCGACAATAGTAATTAGACTCAGCTAGTCAACTGGATCAAGGAGCCAGGAAATAGCAGACAGAGCCTTTCTCTTAGTGATCGGGCGTTCACTCTTGATTACTGGTGCTCCCACTCGGAATTCGTCAGATGCAGGATTCCAGGCGGCTCCCGAAGCGTAAACTGGGCCATCGGTCTCGAATTTTGCGGTTTCGGACCTGTGTAAAAACAAACTATTCAAGAAAAGATCCTGAGGAAGACCTTCACGATGTATCGAAGACAATGCGAAGTAAAAGAAGACCAACTGAATTTCGCCAAACTGCATGATGCGGGATGTAGTAAGTGGGCCTGAAACTCTTAAGTCTTCCTGTGGAAGGAATAAGACGCATGTGCCCCAACCTGTCATAATCAGACACAACGCGCATATGCCTCGTCAGCAATGGTGTCCTTCTCCAATCTTTGACATACGGAAACGAGTATCTGTTGAGCTCCTTCCAGAGATTCTTCTGAGGTGTGAATACAGGATTGTCGAAGAGGGAGACGTAAAAAACTTGGGTAGAGTCGAACTGATACTCAGTGAAATATAGTTCCCTGGCATAGGCATCTTTTCCTACAAGCTCGAATGATGGGATCTGCGGATCTGGAAATAAGGTCAAGAAATGAATCTGGCTTCGGAGCAATCCAGGAATACTTCTTTGTCGCTCAGCAAAGAACACAGTGTTCTTGACATTTTTCATCGAGGTTACCAACGATAATTGGACATTCCAAAGGTCCATGACTCTCATGATGAGATAGGTCCATGAATTTTCATAAACTTGATTAACATTAATCAGACCTTTAAATACATTTTTGTCGAATTGAATCCAAACCAAGAGTCCCTGAGCCTATCTAACCAGGCACTCCTCTCGACGCAACCGGAGGTGATACGTCGTCTGACTCTTCACTTCCCACAACACCAGAAGTTGATCGAGTCGGTAATCACTGAACAAGCACTAAAACCACAGAAGCTAACGTTAACCTTTAACTGAACGACTTAACGGCCCGAACCCAATTTATATCCGAATGATGAATTATTATTGTCGTTATTTTAGAACACATAACCTGAAATTACGTTTTGTTCCGTATATCACTCATTTATATTATTTCAAGTAACAACTCATTTTCTACTTAATTAAGGTATTTTTATGTGTAATAAAGTGCACTTACAGATAGAAAATTGTTCACTTTTCAAGGATATGTGTCCAATGTAATTATCGTAAAAGCTAGATGGAAGCCACTTTTTTGTACACTATGAGAGGGTCGGAAGTTTTCACAAGAAACGTAATTCATTCTCCTGGATGACAATTCCAGCAATTTATAATTAATATATTTCCTAAATTTATAACATGCCCAGCGTGCACAATTTTTTGTCGTTTCCTAAAATGTCTACTTTAACCATTTTTGCAGATACTGACTCCCAGCTCGTCGAAATAATTGCAAAATAAATTAAAAACCCTTCGCATCGCATGTATTAGAGGAAAAGTGACCCCGTTATTGCCTCCATATTGCCTGTCTCGTGACGCTGTGACGTCATGATTTCAGATCCTAATAACTGTCGCAACTTTATCATAAGATCTTTATACCTCTCTCTCTTTTCATTCTCCTTAGCTAGAATGTTTTCGTCAGCTGGTGCCAAAAATTCGATAACGAACATAATTCCCTTCTGGAAGTCAAGAACTATGTCAGGCCTTGTGTGCGCAAGGGGAACAATTGTCCAGAATACTAAGTTTCAGTATATACGGCACTTCTCATTTGCCACAATTGACTGTGTTTCTCTAGAAGCGTTGAACGGAGTGGTATCAGGGCCAATGCCGTAAGAGTGAGAGATATGGTAATACAGCACTCTTAGTGCCTTGACATGCCAAAATGAAACATCTGAGCTTGCCCTTCGTCCATGAAACCATTACAAATGAATAGAGTACTACCGGGACGGCAAGCATGTTCGTTGCAGATACTTTGTTCTTAGTCGACAGTTCGGAAGACCAAATCTGCCGAATGAGACGTTTGTATCTGCTTCGGAGAGTATCCTTTATAGATTTCCCGTCCTGAATGCGGCTCTGTGGCACGCCCAGGTATGTATAGGTCTCTCCAGCGCTAATATGTCGTATAGCGTTTCTGTCGACGAGCTCAGGTTCGCATTTCTCGCATTTCTCTAACCCGAACTCCATTCCAATCTCTTGAGTATACCCTTTAACAATTTTTAGAGCTTGATGTAGTTTCGCTTGATTTCTAGCATAGATCTTCAGATCGTCCATGTAAAATACATGAGTGACCTTATGCTTTCGATCTCCAGGTTTGCCACAGAGGTACCCTTCGGAATGGCGAAGTGCGGGAGTGAATAGCAATAATGTAAGCTAAAAGAGAAAAGGCTCATGGTGTCACCCTGAAACACACCTCTCTGAAAGGTGACACTGTTAGTGATCACACGATGTCTTCCAGATGAGATAGTAAATCTGAATTTTCCAAAGCGGCATTAATCTCTCTATGCACCTCACGATGTGTGGATGAACCTTTAAGCTTTCCAACAGACAGATGATAAGTCTATGGGAGGTTGAATCGAAAGCTTTCCGGTAATCAATCCAGGCCATCGATAGGGATCGCTGATAAGATTCTGCGTCTTTGCCGACACATCTATCGACGAGCAGGTTTTCACGACATCCTGCTACGTCTTTCTTTAATCCGCGTCCTTCGTATATCTCTCGCCAGAGAGGTCCAATTGTCTGAAAAATCCAATCATCTAGGATAGCTGTTAAGATCTTATACAGCGTGTTCAGGCAAGTTATTGGCCTATAATTCTTGGGGTCAGCTAAGTTGCCCATCTTCGGCAGGAGCATTGTGAGCTTTTCCACCAACCACTCCGGAATAGGCTCTTCCGATTTTAGATATGAGTTCAAAATGCGGGCCTGATTGATGCTGGTGGGTTGAAGGAAACTTCTTCCACCAGAAGGTCTTGATACCACCTGATCCCGGCGTGGAATATTTCTTCATGACTCTTTAAACTTGTTTCACCTCCTGGGTGGTAATAGGCGGGCATTCCTCCTCAGGTGTCATGAGGGCATTGCACAGCTTCTTGAATCTATTGATGTTCTTTGTGTTTTCTTCCAGTCGATGCTGAATTCCGTAGGCTTCTCACCAAAATTCTTCGACCTCTTTCGGTTTGGGCGGGTGTTCAGCAGTAACTGGAGGATCTTCGAAGAGTTGAGATGGGTCAGAGAAAAACTGTTCATTTTCTCTGATCCACATCTCTCCCCACTCTAGACTTCTGCCATCGTCAGAGAGTATCCGTATTTTGTCAACAATATGCTACTTGATGGTTCACAGCTTTGACTTGTTGAGTGTGTGATGACGGATCCACAGTTTGCGAGCGAACCGTCAATCCTCGGCAGTGAAATTCCTGCCTCTCTTTCGCAGTCGTTTTTGCAAAAAATGAGAGCTCTGGGTATTTCTCAGATCACACAGCATGCAGTCGCGCCATGTAAACATTTCGTTCAGGGGCCATACTGGTATCATAGCACTGCAGCAGGTCATCCCTGAGTTTATCGTCCATCCCTGTAGAGCCTAGCATGAAGGATAAGGCTGCATACTCTCATCATGAATGAGATTCATGGGCTGTTTGCGAACAGATATAATGCTACCCGAGAATATAAGAGTTCTCCGGCTAGAATTTAAGTGAAATTCTAGTTTTTATTGTAATTTCTTTTACTATAACTAATTAAAAATTGCCTGAAGTCACTAATATCTTTAAAATACTTGATTAAATATCAGCCTAGAATATGAGAGTTCAACAGCTAATATCATATCATAACTTCCTGATCAATTTTTCTACATATTATTGCTTCTCACAAACTCACTTCACCATTTCAACTAAATCAAATAATTTCAAAATACGGACAACTCGTCACCTGTGAAAACTAGGGAGGTTAGATCATTCGATTGGAACCAATACTTGCCAGACCACGGGATTCCAAGTTATAGAATTCTCATTATTTCTTATAATTTCTTTTCCTATCACTTAAATTTTACATTTAACTCGAGTGGAAAGGGTGGATCAACCACCCCACAACCATACAACAAAAACAGCAAGTGTTAGATTCTATGAGGTTAGCTACAGTGGATGTCTGCTTTCGACATGGACTAGAAGGAAATTTTCCTAACACATGCGTAGTGGATGGGATTCCGGCACGTGGAAGATTGCTAGGAAACACAGAATCAAGCTGCCGCAGAGGATCTGCGCGCTGACCCGGTTCAAGCCACCCCTGGAACATCAAGCGGCCGATAACGAATGTCTGTGCGGCGAAGGACGCATTCCGACTGTGCGCTACCGCACGACTGGGGACCGAACTGACATTCATCTCTCTTCCTTGGTCGCTTCTCTCACTCAGTAGTTCTACTCCCTTTACACGAGGGGCGTTCCGAATCTTATGAGACGAAGAACGGAGAGGCCACTGTGAATATTCATTCGTGATTCCAAGCTCCTAGGGTGCACTTCGTGGAACGAGACGAAACTTCATCAAGAGAATTATGAAAGGAAATTAAACTAAAAATGATTGGACGCACTTGAGGAGGTCGATTCTTTCCAAGTTTGTGTCTTTATTCTGTTGAATTTTTAATTTGATTTGACTTGTCGCGTTTCAACGTTGTGTGTCGAATGAGTAGACACACGCTGCTGGAATTTGTTAATTGCTGACTTGGGTCAAGGTCAAGAGGCGAGTAGCATTCATTCATGGGAAAATCATAACTTATTCAAGTGGTCACTAACCTCGCCACTCTGTCAAGCAATCTAGCCAGCGCTTAATTAATCAACTTCTCAGAACTTGTACAACTCAATAATCCCTTAATTAAAATAAAATTGATAAATAAAAGTTCTGGAGAAAATAAGTGGCAATTGACTTTTGGTAGTTTTATAGAAAATTATCTGGCGCCCATGAGGCAATTCTTGGGCTCATTTTGAGTCCATGTTAAAGTAAAATTATTAGTTAAATGAAATAATCCGAAAAAAGCAGGTTATAAATGGCTCCCAACTTATACGTATGAGCAGCGTGGAGGTTCGAGGTGAATTGAAAACAGGAATAAAAGAAACTTATAATGTTCCAATCAAAGTAAATAAATTATGAAATTAATTAAATGAATTGATTAATTCTATAATTTTCCTGAAATTTGAAGTGTGATATGCAGAAAACTTTTCGTAAGAATTTAATCGGAACGAAAAGTTCCAATTGAGATAAAAGTGTTTTTGAAGTTTAAGGTGACGGGGAAATTGACAGTGAGTCATCATATGGCTATCTGAATAAATAACATTTGGATTTTAACGAAAAGTGGGCCAACTAACTTGCGTGAATAAAAATAAAAGCACGGAAAAATAAAATTTTTCGAAAAATTCAACCTCAGATTATTTTGGGAAATGAATAAAAATTCTGGAAAATCAAGAAAATTACAATGAAAAAATTTAAGTCACAGTAAAGATATAAACAAATAAAACTAAAATGGAGGTGAAACCAACCATTCAGTTTGGGGTTTAATCAAAATAAATTAACTTTCCTCTAGGAAATAAAAACAAAGGAATATTTATTTAACCATTTGATGAAACAATGTGAAAAAACAATTTCTGTTGAAGATTTACAATAAATCACTGAATTTAAAAATGGGAATTAATTAATCATGAACTATGTCATTCCCAGTGCAACTTTTTGAAACTTTTGTTCATGTGGTTATTGCCACAGGTGGTCATCGAAATTTAATTGGTCAACAGGTAGTGCAAAATGCCAACTATCCGTTGCAAATTGAAAAATCGGACATAACCCATATTACGGATCTTTTGCTAAATTGAGGGCCGGTTGTGCAGGTTTGCAACTTGTCGGTCACGGTGGCCAATAGAACAGTAGAATTGGAATTCTCGATTCTGAAAAACTTTAGCGACCGCTGTGTGCTGAGACGGAGTTCCTCGAAGCTTTTATCGTCACCATCACCTTCAGTTAATAGACCAACCTACTGAATTGTTTCTTAATCCTTTTGAAGTATCAAGGATAAACGGACAATTAAGTTTGTGGCTGTAGTAGGGTAAGCTTGATATAACCACAACTAAAAATGCCTTAATTAAATGATAAGGATGGTTGGTCAGTTGAACATTGTTTATTTCCAATTTTTGGTTTACCAAGGACAAAGAGAAAAACGACCCTAAGGTTGCATTGATGTAACCGTAACGTAACCTCAATGTCACTTGAAAAATTAAATCCAATGATCAAACATTATACTTTGAAATTTTGATTTTCTTTTGTGAGAGTGCATATCAATTTAAAATGGTGGATGAGCGGGACATTGAGATCCCACCTTACGTGTTGTCGATACCTGATGATGACTTCAGACTTCATAATGCTTAGGGGCCACCCGGAGCGTATTCAAATATTCCGTTGGTTGTGATGGGGGCAAGTAGTTATTAGGCCCATCGAGACACATCCTGTCCTACCGTAATCCGGAGCTGCTAGTGTCCGTATCTAAATCACCGGAACGTCGGCGGTGTTTCTTTATACATAACCACGTATTACCTCGACTCCGTATTCCCCGATGAACAGTATTGGAACCAGTGGTAATCGTGTCACGGGATACGTCCCCTGTCACTATAAGACAATTACCACTCAAGCACCAACACGTCAAATGGTGTCTTTGGGATTCGTCCTAACATGATAAACAGTTAGCTATCAAAATGGAGCCGTACCAAGGCGGTCCACACAACCAAGCGCCCTTTCTGAAAGGGTAAATTCCACTCAAGCCTATCCAAAGAGGGGATGGGAGAGTAGTCCGTTCGCTCCAATTTCGCAATACGAACCAATACGAGTTTAACCCGTTCAGAAACTCGTTCACTTGGACTCAGGGCAAAGCAATATTTCTCCGACCTACAGTACAACCTTCAGTGTTGCAGGGGCATCATCGGGGTTGGGGATAAATCTCGTAGCCTATACGCCTTTCGCGGCTGGACTACAGAGGTTTAATCCTTTCCTTCAGCAGGTCACTATTGAGATGGCTTTCTCTACTGTGCCACCATACTCGTCAATTTTGACGCAACCTAATCGGTCAGGAGGGGCTAGGCCCCCTTCCAATCAGTAATCCTATACTAGGTCCCACAACAAGACTGTGGATATGATTGTTAAAAAATGGGGAATCGCGTTCAGTGGAGATAATGACACCAATGCGGAAAACTTCTTGACGAGGATAGAGAAGGTGCGTTCAGTCTCAGGCCTCACTGATGAGGTATTGATGATAGGGATTTCATTAATTCTTAAAAAATTACCCCTGAAATGGTTCCGTTATAATTGTCATGCCTGGCCTACATGACAGCACTTTAAAACGGCATTCTTTATGATGTACTGAGACATAAATTATAAATGGCGTCTTGGAGAACAAGTCGCCACTCGTTATCCGGGTCGCGATAAAATGACCGCTGATTTTCTAACCTATTTGCAAGGTTTGTTTCTGAAATTTCAAAACCCTGTTACTATGCAAGAACAGATGGACAGGGCCCATCGTAATCTCAGCCCCGATCTTCAAAGGTCTTTTCGCCGCTTTAAGTTTTCTCATTACAATCAATTAACGCTGCTTGCAGTAAAATTGGAAAGAACGGCGAATTCAAGTAAGGGATAGCGATCACTTCCTAGCCCAGAAGATTGATTCTTCCCTGAATTGGCGTATGCCCGAAATCTTAGACTTTCTCGCGGAGCTGGTAAGAGTACCAGGGGCTTCACATCGAGTGGTGCCAACTCCTCTCTTAAATACATGGTGAGTGCGTTGGTAAAGTTGGTGCATAAACTGAGCGCCAAGGCCTCCTCACATGATAAGCCTAATTCGGGAAATGGTAATCAAGGCAGAAATAATAATGAAAATAAACTCAGTCCCAACGCAAATAAGGGCGAGAATCATGGTAGGAAGGGCTTCACGCAAGGCCTCAACTAAACCTGACTTCGCCAGACGAAGTCAATCTCTGAGAAAGAGGGTCCAACCAAAAGCTGAACCACCGTTTTTCAATTGTGGTGGAGCCGATCACGCTTGGAGGAAATGTGAAACTCGATGGGCCACGTCTTGCCATAATTGTGGCAAGAACGGCCAAGTTAGGCAGACTTGCTATTCTGCTCATTGTCAGGGAAAGCACTGAAGGAGGGCCGTCTCAAGTTCGACGCCACTGCTTTTATTCTAAGGCAGACGCTTATTTCTGCTATCATTGATATACCTGACGCAACCCCTTCAAAATTCGACTTTTCAACCTAAATTTACTCAGAATGTATTTTCTGCCACTAAACCTGAATCGACTCAGAATCTATTTTCTGAACATATACCGGAATTTCCTTAGAAGTTACCTTCAAACTTTCAGGTGTTTATGGGACGAAGGGCAACTCAATGAAAATTCTTCTAAAACTACACCTGATCTTCTATCAGGTCAGTATGGTTACAGATACTCAGTTCTGGCGGTTATAAGATCGATCATTCAAAGGCAAGCGCTGTCATGATGGCCAACGGTACCATTGAGGCTGTCATTCGTGAGGCGTTTCTTCCGGTCACCTTTTCAGGAACCACTCGTTCAATTGATTTCAAAATTATACCTGGGCTACCTGATACTTGCGTACTAGTCATGGACTTTGCGGAAAAGGTTGGTTTGGTTCTAGATTTGCGTGACAAGCACTTGTGGCTGGCTGACGAGACAATCATAAAGGTTGCGTTTGCTCCCGCGAGCGAGAATGAAATCGACACTTGTAAAGGCATTGCATTGCAGGATGAAGCGAAGAAATTTCGGTTAGACCTGTTTTTCAAGGGTATGATAAAACCGAAACCCGAAAAGTTATCCGCCGCGATATTTGTCAAGCATATGATCGAAACGCAAGGGAACCCTCCGACTCACCAGAGTAATAATCGAATGTCACCTAAAGTGTATGACGCGTTAATCGAAGTACTGAATATAATAATTAATCAGGAATGAATTGAGCCTTCAAGTAGTGAATGGTGCAGCCCGGTGGTAATGGCCTGTAAGCGAGACGGTAACTACTGTCTGTGGATCGAGTTTCGAAGGGTTAATGAGGTGTCGAAGAAAGATGCGTATCCGATTTCGCTTATGGTGGAAATCTTAGACCGCTTAAATTCCGCTCGATACATCTCAACCTTAGATTTGAACAAGGTTTACCACCAGATCCCTCTAAGGGAAGATAGTAAGCCAATCACGGCTTTTACTTTCCCAGGAAAAGGGTTGTACCAGTTCAAACGCATGCTGTTTGGTCTCACCGGGGCTCCAGAAACCTTTCAACGGTTGATGGACAAGGTCATCACCCCGGAAATAAGAACACACGTATTTGTGCCCCAGGTGGAACGAGCGTTAGAGGAATTAGTATGGGGAGTGCTGCGTTCTAAGCTTGGTTATGGGGGGGGGGGATACCCCTCGAATTAATAGTTATTGATAATCCTCTGTATTATTCATCTGCATGGTTCAAATTAGGCTAGCTGCCTTGTATTCATCTTCAAGTGAATTGAATAAGTAGGAACCACAGTATTTCGAGCTATTCTTAATAGGATTAATTCAGCTCAGTAAATAAAAAGTACAATCAAACATTAAGTAAGACTAAACTAGAAGGTGGAATACCAAACACGGTCGGCCATAGATCGGACCCACTAAATTCAAGTGACCGTTCAGAACAATCCTTTTGTTATTATATGCTGTCAAAAAATTCATTCTTTCTCGTTTCCTTCTAGGGTACACCTGTGTATAATGGTGTATGGAACGCGAGGTCTGGCAACTAACCAATTTCAAGCACGTTCTTCGTTCCTGAATAATTGAGAAAGACAGAAAGATGAAGGTATTTGCCTGGTATTTGCCCCCGTGGACCGAATCTTGTGAATAGGGACTTATGATGGAGTAAATTCAACTACACACAAAAACAGTGCAAGACACTAGTATTTAGCTCCGAAAATTCACTAGGGAAATGAGTTTGCAATCATGAATCAAATTCATGGGCTATCTGCTAACAGTTATAATGCTAGCCGAGAATATAAGAATTCTCTAGCTAGTATCTAAAAGAAGTTCTAGTATTTGTTGTAATTTTTTTTACTGTACCTAATTCAAAATTGCTTAAAGTCACTAATAACTTGAAAATACTAGATAAAATGTTAGCCTAGAATATGAGAGTTCAACGGCTAATAACAAATCATAACTTCCTGATGAATTTTTCTATCTATTATTGCTTTTCACAAACTCACTTCACCATTTCAACTAAATCAAATAATTTGAAAATAACGACGACGCATCACCTGTCAAAACTAGGGAGGTTAGGTCATTCAACCGGAACCAATACTTGCCAGACCACAAAATTCCAAGTTAGAGAATTCTCGTTATTTCTTACAACTTCTTTTCCTATTACTTTCATTTTATATTTAACTCGAGTGGAAAGGGTGAATTAGCCACCCTCACACAACACTAACAACAACTGCCAGATTCTACGAGGTTTGCTGCAGTGAATGTCTGTTTTCGTTAGGGACTAAGAAGACGAGATTTTCCTAGCACATGCGTAGTGGATTGGATTTCCGCACGTGCAAGAGCTTTAGGAAAAACAGCATCAAGCTGCTGCAGAGAATCTGCGCGCTGACCCGAGTGAGCTCACCCCTGGAACATCGACTAGCGGCAGACAACGAAGCCCTGTGCGGCGGATGACACATTCCAACAGTGCGCAACCTCACGACTGGGGACCGAACCTGCATTCTTCTCTTCCTCGGTCGCTCCTCTCACTCAGTAGTTCTACTCTCTTCACACGAATGGCGTTTCGACTTTTATGAGATGAAGAACGGAGACGTCACTCTGGATATTCATTTGCGATTCCAAGCTTCCAGTGAGCACCTCGTGGGACGAGACAAAACTTTATCAAGAGAATTATAAAAGGAAATTAAACTAAAAATGAGAGGACGCACCCGAGGATGTCGAATCTTGCCAGGTTGGTCCCTTTAGTCTGTTCAATTTGTAATTTAATTAACTGTCGAGTCAGTTAGCTAGCGCTTAATTGATCAACTTCTCACAACTTGTACAACACAATAATTTCCTAAATAAAATAAAATTGATCAATAAAAGTTCGAGAGAAATTAAGTGGCAATTTACTTTTGGTAGTTTCATAGAAAATTATCTGGCACCCTTCAGGCAATTCTTGTGCTCGTATTGAGTTCATGTTAAAATGAAATTATAAGTGAAACAAGATAATCGGCGAAAAGCTATGACTCAGGAACTCGGTGGTTACCAGGAAGTCCTCCAACCAGTTATCCTATGGAAGCTCACCCAAACTCATTATCCGTTTCCAAAACTAAGAATAGAATCGAAACTCAACCTGGCGTTAAAGTCAATGAAGATAAGGAAAGAAAAAATGAAAATATTAGGGACAAATCATTAATTTAAAAAGGAGATAGTAGGAATTCAGATAGGGAACCGAAATTCCTATAACAAATTCTACGTAGGATATCCCAAGCTTATTGAGCATCCCCACGAGCCACCAGATTAACTAACATTTCAGATGAATTAGGAAAAATAAATGAAACAAGATAATAGTTCACCAGAAATCTGCGAAGACATTGTTGAGCTTAACGAAAGCCAGCATCCAAATTAGAAAAACTGTAGAAAAAAAATAAAAATACACCAGGAAAAATGATATAGGGCAACATATTTAACAAACCATAAAATTGACGTCCAAGGGCACGATCCTATCAAACAGCGGGATTACTACGTGAGCCCAAAAATCGAAGAAATAATTTACCAAACAGTTGATAAATTAATAGAACAGGATATAATAGAACCCTCTGGTTTCGATTGGTCGAACCCTAATAGTTATGATAAAAAAACCGGGGCGAGTCTATAGATTTTGTTTAGACTTTAGAAAGGTTAATACTATTACCAAAAAGGATCTCTACCCAATCCCACTCATGACAGAAATATTGGACGCTTTAAAATCAGAAAAATTCATGTCTCAGATAGATTTGAAGTTAGCTTACATACAAATACCATTAGAAAAAAATTCAAAACCAATCACAGCATTCACAGTCCCTGGAGAAGGCATGAACCAGTTCAAAAGGATGCCATTCGGCTTAACCAGTGCTTCAGCCACCTTCTAGAGACTTATGGATAATATGATAACTCCAAATTTTGAGTCAAACGCTTTTTGTTATTCATACGACATAGTAATTGTAACTTGAAATTTTTAAGACTATTTAAAATATTGAATATTGTATTGGACACGAATAATTATGCAAATTCAAAAATCAGTCCGAACCAATCCTAGAATTCTCCAAACCTAAAGAAACTTAAACAATTGCAGCACATCATAGGGATGGCCAGTTGGCACAGAAAATTCATCCCACACTCTGCCGAAATAACGAACCAATGAATAGATTATTATTAAAGAAAGATAAAATAGGGGATTGGGGAACAGAACAAGATGAGGCTTTTCAGAAAATTAAAGATCTGTTAACGTCAGCACCTATATTAACATGTCCAGATTTCACTGCAACCTTTACAACCAGAAAAAGACGCGAGTAATACAGGTTTGGGAGCCGTACTTAGCCAAACAATTAAGGGCATGAACTACGTGATCGCATACGCGAGTAGGAGCTTGAGCGGGGCCGAATCCCGGCACTCAACATTAAAAAAAGAGTGCTTAGCCGTGGTTTGAGCCATAAGAAAATTTAGGCTGTATCTAGAAGGTTACAGTTCCAAAGTAATAACGGACCATTTAGCGTTAAAGCAGCTCGATAACCTGCAATGCCCTACTGGCCGATTAGCCAGATGGGCATTAGAACTTCTCGAATGTGATTTCAAAGTCATATACCGCAAAGGTATCTGGAACTTTATCCCTGATGCTCTCTCGAGATATGGAGAACCATAAAAAAATAGAGCGTTTGCATTAGTTTGTAGCGTAGAAAAACTAAAAGTGGACGCTCAGGACAAAAAGATGACTAGTACTCTGCTAAAATCTGACAAGTTACAAAACGGTCCAAAGAACATAAAAAATGGCAAATCAGAGATTCGCAACTCTATTTTCACAGAACTGACCCACTCAAATCTGCTCTATTACCAGACTCAAATCTTTGTAAATTAATGGTACCCCGAAGCTTGAGAGGTCAAGTATACAGGAAAAGCATGATGCCAAACTGCCAGACTTGTCAAAAAGTAAAACCAAGTAATCAAAGTAAGATAGAATTGATGGGAAAAAGGGTAATCTAAGAACCATGAACCATTATAGTAGCTAATGTAATGGGTCCGCTACCAAGTTCTGAAGAGGGAAAAAATCAATACATTTCAGTGTTCGTAGACAAGAATCCTCTAAACGAATGAGGGCACCGAATTCGTGCATAAAAAATTACTAGAATCAACGGAAAATTTGAGATAAAACATAAAAACACCAACATACTACCCCCGAGCAAGCCCAACCAAGCCATACAACAGAACAATCAGACAAATAATTAAGACTTATATCGATAATGACCGCGCTACCTGAGACGAACATAAAGAGAATTTGCAGTTCACAATAAATACAAGCAAAACTTTGTCGACACAATTTACCTCTGCATTTTTAAAATTAGGTCGCGAACTAGAACCAGTCCAGTTTCTCAGGAAAAACATGGAAAACAATAGAGAGATGAAGTTCCAAAGCGTAGACAAATGGACAGATAGACTAAGAAGGTTAAAAATAATAAAAGAGAGTACAGAAAAATTTAGATGAAGCAAATGAAAAACAGGCTAGCAATTCTTATTTATGAGGAAGGCCGTCAGAATTTAAAGTAGGAGATAGGGTACTAAAAAGGGCAACATAACTATCGAATGAAGCTGATAGAAAGGCAGGCAAACTCTAAGACCAATGCAAAGGTCCATTTATTATTGGGACGCAGGTTTCTCCAACTATATGCATATCAAAAAACCTCAAAGGAATAAGAATAGGAGAATGGAATATAAACGATTTTAAATTAGAAAACGACACAAATGAACTTGAAAAGAACTGTGAGCAATAATGTGAAGCCAACTATTGTTTAACGACTATAATAAATAACTTGAAAAATTACAGCATTTTTACTCCTAAAATAAGACAGAAGTAACATTTTCCTTCAAGACGAAAGGAAAAGGTGAAAAAATAATGAAAATTACAAGAAGAAATATAAATCTTACGAAGGATGTACAAACATTGGAACGCAGAACTCAAAATTTTATAACAGGAAACGAACCTGCTCTGAGCATTTGTTGATAAACTGAATTGAACTGTTTTAATTGGATTCACAATTTTTATAAATAAATAAAACAATAGCAACTCAACTCACACAAAAACAGACTCGAAGGATAATTGACTCTAAAAGCAATATATTTTCACAATAGTTGACTATACGGACAAGTTTTTCTTTTTTTTTTTTCGTGTTTGTTTCAAAAAGAAATATAACCATGAAGGAGGATCAAAAGCGAAAAAACAACGAGAGAACAGAAGCTTCAAACACAAAACTAGGGACAATTGTAAAGAACTACAATATCAATTTCGCGAAAGATTAATGCATGAATTTAATGTCATTCCATATCACCTTCTTGACAATGGAAAAAAATTTGAATTTAGTAAAAACTTTACAACCACAGACTCGAACAGACGAATTTACTCATAATGAAACCGGAACCTAATTATTGACTAGAATCAAATTTGGACAAAGACATTACGGAAATTTCAAGTATATACCCCGAACCCCTGAGAGGGAGGAGGTGTAACAGAATTGTTACTATTGAATAGAACGCGTTACGGCCCTGCACGAAGAGGTTCCGAAATCCTGGGCGACGGCGCACCCCGTCGTCAGTCCTGACCGGTCTCTAGTTCGCCTAACTTGAAAATGCCTCTCGCAAGTGCCACGAAAGTGTCGTGGCATCCTACCTTGCCCTCGCCTCCCACAGAAGATGTCCACGTTCCTGCAACAGTATCGGCTTTCCACTTCCCAATTCCTGTCTTTGGCATTACCCCGTAATACCGTGCATCAGTGCGTATCTGCTCAGACAGCAGGGCTGCTACGGTGGCCCAAAATGGAATAACAACTACGTCGCTACTATGATAGGAGTGCTTTGAGGCACTGAACAATCCAGTGTCGGAAAACCATGTGAGTATAATTTGGATACCTGGATACAGTGGCATCAAAGGCAATGAGATTTTGGATAAGCTATAAAACTAGCAGCAAGAGAATGCTTCACTGGTCCCGAAGCAGTTGCAGGGATTTCTAGTGGGTTAGTTACTGGAGAAATCAACAGTTGGCTGACCGAGAAACATGAGAAGGGTTGGAGGATAGCTATCGGCTGCAGACTCATGGGTTTGAATTTAAATTCTAGTCGAGCTGAAAAGATCGGTAAGCTCGGTAGGTAGGAGGTAAAGGTGCTAACAGAAATGTTTATAGGATATGGAAACCTCGGCTATTACAGACATATCGACCGATAGCGGGGCTCTTGTGGTATCAATTCTAACAATAATAATAAAATAGAATGTAAACTTAAAACATAATTCTATCTTGTAGAGTATGTTTCTTGGTCAATTCTCATATTGTTTTCAGGATCTTGTATACCTCTCTCCAAAAAGTCTCTACCTCACGAGAAACTGTTGATTCCGCTGACCCTTCTTTACCTCTTCTGTATTCTCCTCCTTACGTCAGATAACACCCGTATTTTGTCAACAATGTGCTGCTTGATTGTCAGGAGGTTTGACTCTATCAGTGTGTGATTGTAGATCCTCAGTTCATGGGTAAACTTCCAGACCCTTTCCGCGAACGGCTTACCAGATGCTATTTAGTCAATCACACACTAAACACGAGACGCATACTGTTTGGCCCATCCAATCTTCTTGTTCAGTTGGTCCAAGCTTCTTTTGGTCTTCTGATGCATCGTCGGTTTAGGCCTTCGGCTTGAATCGGCCAAAGCTCTTGCCGCACCATAAACTTAACAATTGATGGTTCAGAGATCAAATACCTCCCAGATATCCTCTCGAAGAGGGAAATCCATTTCAGCCAGATCTTGGGGATTCAAATGAACCTGAATTTCGCAAAAACTGATGCGGAACGTGTTGAAGTTCTGGGCGTTTCTGGCACAATAGAGTGTACAAACGCGCAATATATCTTCCCTTAACAGGGATACTGCTGGCATACTTGTAATTTCGCTATAAGGACCACTGCGGGATTTCACCGGGAGTGGGTCCCATTCTACAAAATTGTACCAGGTCACGGCGAAATCACGGTGAAGTTTCAGCTGTAACCACGTCACATGACTTTGACATGGTGGTTACAGCCTGAGATTAACTCAATATGACGATCTGGCAAAAGTGGCATGCACCCTGAGGACACAGAACGACTCAAAGACGACCGCCTTCCGTATTTTCCCCGCGACTGTTTAAGCACTTTCTTGATATGTAGGGATGCTTTTCAGGCTATTAGCCAGTGAAAGAATGGCACTTTCAAGAGCACAGATGATAATGACGACTAGCTTAACAGAATATATCTGGCATAGCCGTTGAAACTCCCTTATAAGATATTTATACCTCTCTTTCCTTCCACTCTCCTTGGCTGTGATGTTCTTGTCGGCTGGTGCCAAAAATCCAATAACGAACATGCTTTTTTTCTCGAATTCAAGGAGAACTATGTCAGTCCTCGTGTGTGTGACAGAAAGAATTTTCGAGAATATGAAGTTCCAGTATATGCCGTAAGAGTGAAAGAGATGGTAAAATAAAGCATCCTTAGTGCCGCATTGTACCTTTGAATGTACGTCTTCCCTGCATGAATTTCAAACCATATTGACATGCCAAACTGAAACCCTCCATGCCTAACTTCAACCCTGGTGATTTAAGGAAAATAAGCATTAGCTCATACGACATCGACTGATCCTTTACATTTATGTGAAAAATGCTGTGCGTCCTTTGGTCACGGAGATATTCGTGGGAGTTTTCTTGGTGAGCTTTCTTGATTTGGGTCTCCAGGAGCGAATACTCGAGATTGATCACGTTTGATGCATTTTCCTACCCCCTGATATTGGAGACAAGGCCAAGCGTTTTAGCAGCCTCTGATCATTCTAAGCAGGGGGTCTCGTCCGTTTTCGGCTACATGCGCCATACCCAGAATAATCCTGTTGTGAAGACATTCGAGAATTAGTATTCGGCGACCACCTTGACGGAGTGGGATGTAAAGTCGCCGAACAGACGATTTATGGTGCATGCTTTTGATCATGTGCATAACCTTTTGTGACCCGATATCGAAAGATCTGATCTCGTGCTTGGTTCATGGAACCATTCCAAACAAAATGAGTACTACCGGGACGGCAAGCATGTTCGTTGCTGATTCTTTCTTCCTCGCCGATAGTTCGAACGACCAAATCTGTCATATGAGACGTTTCTATCTGCATCAGAATGCATTCTTTATAAATGTTATATCCTGAATGCAGCTGTGTGGCACGCCCAAGAATGTATAGGTCTCTCGAGCGCCAAGCTGTCTTATAGTGCTTCTGTCGTTGAGCTCAGGGTCCTTGGGGATGCCATCAAGTTTTTCTCGCTTTGAATTAATCTTGGCACACTTTTTTAACCCAAACTTCATTACAATCTCCCAAATGTGTACACCTCGACAAACCCTGAAGCTAGATGTAGTTGCTCTTTATTTCTAGCATAATTCTTGAGATTACCCATGTAAAGAACATGAGTGACCTTATGTTTTTGATATTCGAATTTGCCGCAGAAGTACCCAGGAGAATTGCGTAGTGTGTGATACAAGAGAGTAGATAACTCATGGTGTCGCCCTTAAAGACGCCCATCTGAAAGCTGACGCTGTTCGTTATCACACGATAATTTCTAGATGAGGTGGTAAATCTATTTTTTCAAAGGGGTATCAATCTCTCTATGCATATCACTATGTGTGGATGAAGCTTCAATCTTTCAAACACATAGATGATATGTCTATAAGAGGTTGAATCGAAAGCCTTCCGGTAGTGAATCCAGAACATGGACAGGACGCACTTATGGGCTGCTGCGTCTTTGCAGGCGCACCTGTGAATTAGCAGGTTCTGTCAGCAACCTGCTACGCCTTTTTCGAGCCGCGTTGCTCGTACAACTCTATCTACACAGGGTCAATTCTCCAAAGAATCCTCTCGTTTAGGATAGCTGTAAAGATCTTATACAGCGTTTTCAAACAAGTTACCAGCCTGAAATTCTCCAAGTTGAACAAGTCGACTTCCTTTGCCAGGATTACAGTGGGTTCTAACAGCAGCCACTGCGGAATGGGCGTCTCTGACTTTAAATATGTGTTAAAGGTGCGGGCCAGATGTTGGCGTGTAGAAGGGAAATTCTTTCACCAGAAGTACTGAATTCCAGTGTGTTCGAGATCTTGTATACATCTCTCTAAAAAGGCTCTACCTCGTCGGGCTTGGATGGATTTCCGGCAGAATGAAAGAGATCGCTGAAAAGGCGCGATGGCTCCGCGAGAAACCGTTGATTCTCTCTGATTCATCTCTCCCTCTTCTGTATTCTTCTTTTCGCGTCAGATAACATCCATATTTTGGCAACAAGATGCTGCATGGTTGACAGTTGCTTTGACTTGTTCAGTGTGTGATGGTGGATCTTCAGTTCTCGGGCGAACTTTTAAACTCTTTCCGTGAAGGATCTACCAGATGTTATGTAGTTAATCACAAACTGCTTTCCGCAATTGGTCCTAATGTGGCTTCCTGCTCTTCATCTGCGGTTCGCACATACAGTGGTTCGGAAAGCGCTCGACGTACATATACATTTTTTCGGAGGTAGTCCGCTTGATTTTGCAAGAACTGATGCGAAACGTGTTGAAGCTCTGGGTGTATCAGGCACGACAAAGTGTGCAAACGGGCCATATAGCCTCTCTTACTATAGATAATGCTGGCATCGGAGCAGTCCAGCAAGTCCTCCTTAAATCGATTTGTCCACTAAATGTGAGCGCTCCACCGGTTCGTCATCGTGTTTCCATGTAAATTATTTTTAGTACCTCAAACTCTAGGTTGATTGGCACTGCTTGCCAACCCTGGTGACATTCGGCTTTAGGCACGGCTGTGACGCCTCCGCTTGGGGTTTATCCTTCTGGGATCATCCCTGGAAAATCGTTCGCGACTGCTTCTCAATTATTATAACTATATTTTGCAGGAACTCTTGGTACCGGCAGCCTCTATCCACAACCTAAGGGCGTGCTCGGTGGCTTTGTCTTAGGCCCTTCAGTTCGATTTCAGAGGAAGCTGGTAAAAGATTCTACTAAGAGCGTTTATTGCTTTCAGTTTATTTTTCAATTTATTTATTGTGTAAAATTTATAACATTCAACGCATTTTCTTGCTCCTTCTGGGATTTTGGAGCGGAGTAGTTCGGATAAATTTCCTTCGGCTTTGCCGTTAGGGATCATGAATCTTACTTCAAACCATGTTTCCATGAAAGGTTAAAATGGGACGTTATTTCTTCCGCCAAACACAGGAACCACTTCGAGCGCATCTCGAAGTGAGGCTTGTTGATTATTTGGGAGTTTACTCATATTATCTTCTTTTATTTTAGAGCATAAGCCTGAGTCAGACGAAACAAAATTTTTTCCATCCGGCTTTGTTATCATTGTTTGCGGTAAAATATGTTAAGTTCTATTTTGATTAACAACATCTTTTATTTGAATATCTGAATTTTTTGTTTGAAAAAATGTGTTGTTGCTTATATATAATTAAAAAAAAAGTTGAAAAACCACCGCAGGGTACCACTAAAAGCAAATGCCATCTAAAAAGAAAATGTCAATAGTCCCCAGTAGAACCGCGTTAAAATACACCTATGGCCACGTTTCACATCCGTGAGATGGGTGGTCACAGGGCACGACGAGATCACAACGACAAGCCGGCGAAATCCTCGTGTGTCTTGAGGACACGAAGCGACCCAAGGATGACAGCTTTCTGCATCCATCTCGCAAGTGCCTTGGCATATTTTCGGCACGCAGTCGTTGCAGCTCTCTTTTAAAGTCTTGATACCTCTCCTCATTTTCTTTCTCCTTTGCAGTGATGTTGTATTCGGACATAGCCAAAAATTCGATTACGAATATAGTTCGTTTCTCGAAGTCTTGGAGAACAATGTCAGGCCTCGAGTGCGCAACGGAGACTGCTGCCCGAAAATCGTAGTTCCAGAAAATCTGGAACTTCTCGTTTCGGACAATTGACTCTATATCCCTTGGAGCGTTCGGCAGGGCAGGGTCGCAATCAACACCGTAAGAGCCACAAAGGTTGTAATAAAGTACTCTTAGGGCCGCATTATGTCTATAGATATACGTTGTTCCTGCGTGGGTCGGACACCCCGATAGTATGTGTTCTAGGTACTCAGCGTGTACATGACACGCTCTGCACCTATTACTGGGAACTTCTCGACATAAAATGCGGTGAAATTTTCCAACCTCTGCTTTCCTTACTTCGGCTTTTAGACGTGAAGCATCTAGATGGAGTAATGCATTTTATTCACTTCTGATGTTAAAATTCAGGCCAAGGATCTCGGCTGCTTGCTCCGCGGCTTTGTAAAGGAACGCTCATTCGCCAATCATATCGTGGTTCCTGACCATCTTCAGGAGAGGATCTCTGCCATTCGCAACGATATAAGCTGTAATTAAAACAATTCGGTTATGAAGACACTGGAGATTCAGAAGTCCGCGTCCGCCTTGACGGCGTGAAATGTATAATCGCGGAACTGACGAATTGATATGCAAACTTTTATAAATATACATGATCTTACGTGTGGTGATATCAAGGGCCTTAAGCTCGTTCTTCGTCCATTGAACCACCCCAAACGAGTAAAGTAGAACCGGGACGGCAAGCATGTTAGTCGCAGATACCTTGCTCAACGCCGACAGATTGGAAGACCAAATCTGTCGAAGAAGATGCTTGTATATGCTTCGGAGAGACTCCTTCACTGATGTTACGTCCTGAATGCGGCTTGGAGGCACGCCCAGGTATGTATAGGTGTCTCCAGTGTTGAGATGTCTAATAACACTTATATCCACAAGCTCAGGGTCCTTGAGAACGCCAGTAATCTTTCCTTTCTTCAAATGAATTTTGGCACACTTGCCCAAACCAAAGTCCATCCCAATCTCTCCTGTGTAGTTCTTGATGATATTTATAGCAGTTTGAAGTTTGCTTCTACCAGCGGGATAGATCTTCAGGTCATCCATATAAAATACATGAGTGACATTATGCTCACGCTGATGAGTGTCACACGATTAATCCTAGATGACATAGTAAATCTAGTTTTCCAAAGAGGCATCAATCTCTCTATGCATCTCACTATGTGTGGCTGTACCTTCAAGCTTCCCAACAGACAGATGATAAGTCTATGAGAGGTTGAATCGAAAGCTTTCCGGTAGTCAATCCAGGCCATTGACAGGACGCGCTGATGGACTGTAGCGTCTTTACAGACACACCTGTCAATCAGCAGGTTCTCTCGACAGCCTGCTACACCTTTTTTCGAGCCTCGCTAATTGTAGATCTCTCGCCATACAGGCTCAATTGGTCGAACAATCCTGTTGTTTAGGACAGCTGTAAAGATCTTATACAGTGTGTTCAAACAAGTTATTGGCCTGTAATTCTTTGGTTTCGACAATTTGACTTTTTTCGGTTGGAGTATAGTGCGTCCTAACACCAGCCACTGCGGAATGGGCGTCTCCGACTTTAAATATGAGGTGATTATGCGGGCCAAATATTGTTGTGTAGAAGTAAACTTCTTCCACCAAAAGTTCTTAATACAATCTGGTCCAGCACCGGAAAAGTTCCTCGTGCCTCTAAGTGCTTCTTTCACCTCTTCGGCAGTGACTGATGGGCACTCCTCATCAGATTTTATGAGGCTGTCACAAAACTCCTTGAAGCGGATGATATTGTCAGTATCTTCTTTCAACTCTAGTGTTTTCGGGATTTTGTACACCTCTCTCTAAAAAGTCTCTACATCCTTGGACTTGGGTGGATTTTTTACAAAAACAGCGGGATCACTGAAGAGGCGTAATGGGTCAGCAAGAAACTGTTGATTCTCCCTGATCCATCTCTCGCTTTTCTGTATCCTCCTCCTTGCGTCAGATAACAGCCTTATTTTGTGAACAATATGCTGCTTGATTGTCAGCAGCTTTGACTTGTTCAGTGTGTGATTCAAGGCCCTTAGTTCTTGGGCGAACTTTCGAACCCTTTCCGTGAACGGTCTACCAGATGTTATGTAGTCAATAACACATTGAACACGGGACGCATTTTGTCCTGTTCTGATCCATCGTCGGTTTCAGCCTTCGATTTGAATCAGCCAAAGCTCTCGCAGCACCATAAACTGAGCAATTGATGGTCCAGAGGTCGGACTCTTGCGAGATATCTCCACGAAGGGAGACATCCATTTCAGCCAGATCTTGGGGCTTAAGCGAAACTTGCATGTTGATGTTCCTCCTTGTACTGAAATTGCGATCATCTTCCAGAAGGTGCCTGCTTTCTGCGTTTGGTCTTAATGTCGTTTCATCTTCGTCTGCAGCTTGTTCAAGCAGCGGTTGAGGAAGCGATCCTCGTACATATCTATTTTTCCGGAGGTAGTTGGCTTGATTTCGCAAAGACTGATGCGAAACGTGTTGAAGCTCTGAAGCGAACATTTTATGCCACGCGTATGGCATCGTAGCAGTCTAGCACATCATTCTTAAGTTGATCCGTCCACTCAATGTGGGCGTTTCGCCCGTTGGTCATCGTGTTTCCATCTAAATTATTTTCAGCACCCTTAACTCTATGATCATCGGCATTGTTTGCCGACCCATTGTCGGCTGCTCTGCGCGTTCGATCGTTTTGAACCGCATCTACAACATTTTGGTGTCTTGGTGGTTTCATTGTTGTTCCCACGAGCAGCTAGGGAAAGGTTTCGTCCATCCTTGTAGAGCCCCGCGTGCAAGGATAAGGCTGATACTCTGAGACGTCGCCCGGTATCCCAGAGTCACCGTTAAAGACACCTGACCCAGGTGTCATGCAGCTTTCGGCACGGTTCTCATACCTTCGCTCAGGGGTTATTCCTTCGGGACCATCCCTGGACAACTGTCCGCGACTGCTTATTAATTATTGTAACCATATTCAGCAGAAACCCTTGGTACGGGAACCCTCTATCCGCAACGCGAGGATGCGTTCGGTGGCTTTGTCACAAGCCCTTCGGTTCTATTCCAAGGGAATCGAAACCGTCACCCAAAGTTCGCGCATGCGGACCACATAGCTCGAATACTGGTGAAAAACTAAAATCATATTTCAGAGATCAAAAATGTTGAATACTCATTATTTTTTGAGATAGAAAAGGTCAAAGCTGGCCAATCACGTTGCGTCTTCCAAAGTTAGGCAGTGGTGCTTCAATTTAAAAAAAAATCATCCACAGCAACCCAATTCACGCTAAACAGGTTTCTCGTTCACAACAGTGACCTTTGAAAACAAATTCGCAACGACGAAACTTGAAATGATTTTAAAAATAATAAACCATCACTCTTGTTTTCAAAGGTCACTGTTGTGAACGAGAACACTGTTTAGCGTGAATCGAGCTACTGTTGAGGATTTTTTTCTTAAATTAAAGCACTACTGCCTAACTTTGAAAGACGCAACGTGATTGGCCCACTTTGTAAAACGGAACAGAGCTGTGCCCAAAATTTATATAGATGGATTTTACTCATCGATAGCTTAAAAGGTTCCTTTTTGACCCGAATTTATGGACTTGCGTGGCCTTTTCAAAAATTTCAATATGGCGGCGAGAAGCCACGAAAAAATCGAAAGGTCAAATCAAAAAGCTTGTAAAAAAAAGGATCATTGTTCGATTCCACAGATTAAGGTCGTAAACTGTTGCCAATTGACGTCCTCAAAAAATTAGTGTGGTAGGTTGATGAAATTCAATATGGCGGATCCAAGATGGCGAATAAAATTTCGAAATCGTCAGATATATATATATATATATATATATATATATATATATAACTACGCTATAATTTAATTTTTTTTGTGAAACAGCTATCTCCCTCGTTACACTGTATTTGCATAAACATAATGTTCAAACGGCAAGAACACATTGCCTCGCGAGCAGCATCAAAGCGAAGCGACACGGCAGGATGGTAATTTGCTCCATCGCGTCACTGTCCTTCCTAGACTCTCTTAGCCTTCCAATCCTACATTTCTGTTGTTTTTTTTCTTTATTTTACATGTAATTTCTTTCTCATTCTTTCTCTCATTACACTACCATCAGAAATTTTCGGTACGATCAGCGAAATAACTATTAAAAATCACTGCTCTTTGAAACGTGATTAATCGTTCAAAAATAGAGCGAGACCATTTTTAAAAAGTCGTTGAAAATCTTATAAAATTACGCGTCAATTGAGCCCTCATGTAAGTATTTTTGACCTTTTGGAGAGGATATACCACGTAAGAGGATTTCTTGAAAAAATAAAAATGTCACGAATTTTGTACTTCGACTTCAACTTGTGGCATGACCTAGGAAAGTTGCAGGAAAACTCGCAAATTCGTAACACTCAGTCTTTAAGATATTATCTTTAATTTAAGCCAATAAAACCTCATAATAAATCTTCACGGGTTCTCGAGATACGACTGAAAATGTCCAGGCATAAATTGTCAGGTTTCAGTCGGTGATTACTGCTGTGAACCGCGAGAGCGACGGTCGTCGAGAATTTCTCTGATTTTATTTCTCAACTTCTACTCGTGATGTGACTTAGGATAATTAAGGAAACAAAATTGAAATTGGCAGGATATAATCTATGAAATCTCATCTTCAGTTTATGCCAATGAAATTTCAAAAAAATGTAGGCGTTCCCAAGATATGACAATAAATGACCAAGCGTGTCTGCGTCGAGTCTCAGTCGGCGAGCACCGCAGACGGCCAGACTCGCTGCTTAAGTTACTGAAATTCGGCGCAGACACGCTTGAACATTTTTTGTCGTATTTCGAGCACTTGTGAAGATTTTTCCACTTTTATTGGCTTAAATTAAAAGTAAGACCCTAAAGACTAAGTGTCAAAGTATTTCAAAGTCAGCAGTGATAAGCTGGAACTAAATAGAATTTTCTTTCTTGCCTTATTCGTTTACGGATAGACTTCATAAGTTACTTATAAACTTTCTCTATCTTTCCCTCTTATCAGTTCTTGGTCGCATATTGTACTTAGACTATAATTTGAAAAAAAGTATGAAGTTCGAAATTCAGAAACCTACTTTTCGAGGAAATTTGACAAACGCTTAAAGCACTAGTGTTGCATTTTATCTTCGAAAAAAATGCACTTACTCCTCGTCATAACTGGGTCGTAATTTATCAATACAATTTTTTCACTTATTTAAGAAACATGTTACTCAAGAACACACTGTTTATTCACTTGACGCATACATTTGAAAGAAAATTAGCGAGACAAGATAAGTAGCTGAGACCACGGCTGTTTGGCCACATTTTTGCTTCTCGATTTTCAAAATTTTAACAATTAATTGTATGTGAATGATGACTATGGATAAAAAACTATACCCTTGGCTACTGTTCTATAAAGTATTAAAAGTTCAAAATCATTATTTTTGTTATGAAAAACTGTGAAATAATTCGTGGCAAAGTTTGTATGCAGGGTTAGTGATGGCCAAATTTATAGTGACCAGATTTCCAACGGCCGAATTCGGGACAGGTCACATGGTGGGGGTATATGACGTCACTGGGGGTGGTAGAGGGGGGCCGGATGGCGGTAAATTCAAATTTTGTTCAAATAATTTTGGTTTTCACACGTATATTTAAAAAACATACATTTATTTATTCACAAATAAAAACATACGTATATATTGTTCTCGACTTTATTTATAAATATTTATCAGAAGAATGGATTTTTTTAGAAATTCGTTGTTGTTTTTGATAGACTCGTAAAACGCTTCAGAAGAACTCCCTAAGTTGTACTTGACGATCAAGATACATTTTAAAGTTTCGATCGCAAATTGAGTTTTTTCTATGGACCAAATTTTGTTCATTCCCGAAAAAACTCGCTCCGTGGGGGCATTAGTCCCAGGAAGACACAAGCAGTATTCTACAACTTTCTGAACGTTAGAAAATGGTACATGATTAGATCGAAAGTGTTGAAAGATTTCAACCCATCTTTGATCAACAGGAACTTTGTCTTTATTCCACTGGTTCAATTTTTGCTGGGCAATATATGATTTTAAATACGTTACTTCATCAAAAAGATTGTTTTCATCGATCTCACCCGACCGGAAATTTGTTGTGATTGCTTCGTGTGTGGAAGAGACATCTTGCCAAGTGGGGATTTGACTGAGAGATGCCCACTTGAAATTTTCACCAATTTCCAAATCTTTAGACCAACTGTCTAGATAACTTAAACAGTTTCCATAAAAAAGTTTTACTTGTGCCTTGAACAAAATATCGTTTATTTCTCCGTTTTCAGTTCAAATTCTGAGTTTTTCTCTAATTACCAGCGGAATGAAACCATTTTCCATTCTTTCACTTAGTTTTCTTTTCATGTCACTAATCACACGACAAGTTTCCATGATTGTCACTGTCCGACCCTCAAGAGTCTTGACGGTAACATGGAATAATGCAGCCTGATTGTGAATGAAAAGTAGCCATAACTCTGATTTACTATCCTGAAAGAAATGCGTAAGCATAAGCGGGCATTTTTCCAGAGATGAAAAGTAACATTTCAAAGGTTCGAATATTTGAAGAACACGTTCAATGGCTGGGAGAAGATCTAACCATCGCGTTTTACAGTATCCTAATAATTTTTTATACTGTATGTCAGCTTCATCACAAAATTCTTTTAGCGTTTCTTCTCTGACAGTATAAATATGAAAATGGCCATAAATTTCGACTACTACACATTCAATATCAACTGGTAATAAATCCGTTCCTGTTCTGATAGAATTGTGTACAATACGTGCAGTACACCCTACACCTATGAGATTGTGATTTAACTGTTGTTTCAGTTTGAAGAATATGTTGTTCTGGCCATTTCTTGTCACACCACCAAAATTGGTGTTAGTATTGTCAGCGCAGAAAGCAACTATTTTATCTTTCAAGTCATTTTTGGTTATAATATCTATTAAAGAATCTACAAAGATTAGCGAAGTTCCTCCAGGAAGAGATACAAAATCCAAAACTTTTACCTGGATCCCCGCTTTTACATCAAAATATCGTGTGAGTGTCGGAAAAAGTTTTACATCTTTGTGGTTTGATGCCCAGCAAGAAAGAAAGTATTGATACGAATTGAATTGAAAAGACTAAGACACCCTGCAAATCCCGCTTCGCGACAAAGACGCATTGGATCTATGTGTCAATACATGTTGATTCGTGAAGACGGTATTTCAATTTTGAATCTTCCTATACGTACGAATACAGTGCAAATGTCTAAAGTCAGCGAAAACACTTCAATGCGTCAGCACGCAAACGCTTCAACATTGGTCAATGCGTCTGAATTCGTGAGAGTAAAATACACACTTGAATTCGCCCCAATGCGTCACAGCGAATTTCAGCAAGTGTTGATTTATACAATTCAATCCGTAACAAGAAAACCAACATGCAGGGCACATTGAATTTATCGTAAATGTTTAGTAAATTGTTTCGTAGCTAAGTGGCGGGTACTCGGGACTGATACACGAGGGATCGCTGTTTCATGTCTCGACGCATGCACTTTTTATATTTTTTTCTGATTGACCTCGACCACGCATTCAGACGAATTCACTCATTCAATTCGCGCTGTCTCAATTCATTTAATGCGTCTCAATGCGTTCGAACGAATCAGAAAACTGGATTCACGCGCATTACAAAAATGTTAATTCGCCCTAATCCGTATCAATTCTTTCTTTTTTGCTGGGTGAATCAGTATATATTGAGGTGCAAGACACAGAATCTAAATATGTTTTTAATAGCTGTGTAGCGTAAGGAGCTATAACATTTGTTATAATAGCTTCAGTCTTTGTTCCTTTGCCCGCAAATTTTTTATCAAATAAAAGTTGAACTATTCTACTCGTACAATCCATAGGTCTAAACCTTTGATTGTGCACAACTGTATGGTAAGAAAATACAGCCTCTGATACAGCTAAATGCTTTTCTCCTCATCCAAAATTACTCTTTTTGAAGAAACCTGTGACTGGAGCTTGAGCACTTGACGAAGCAGCCATCAGAGCATTCTTATGCTTGACTAAAGCATTGTGTCTTATTATGTCGTTACTTCCTCCAGAGGCTATGGAAAATTCACTGTTAAAAGTTTGGCAAAAAACCTGTGAATCCACTCTAGCTTTTTTATGTGAAGATATTCTTGGCCCAAATCTTCTGTAAATTTACAAATTCTTTTTGTTCTATTACTTGCAGGCTTAGCCTTAGGTGGCATTTTTGTTGCAGAAAAATGTGGATTTACGAGAAAAATGTTTATTCCACCACCACTAATTATTACGTTCCAATCTAACTGCTACCACACACCATATGATACCTCATATACATTATATGTACCTACAGAAACAAAACGTAACGTACAATGTTATAATTCAAATTTGGGAAAAAAGGAATCTGAACTAGTAGACTAGAACAGAGTATCCAGCGATTCTTCGGAAAAAAATTCAAGGAATTTTCCAGGTCAAGAAGTAAAGTTTTTCCAGGTCTCCTTTTTTTACATCAAATAATGAAATAACCGTTTGCTACACATGTAAAAAATGAGCCATTTCATTTTTTATAGGCCAAAAATTTCTAAAAAAAGCAGAACCATAAATAAACTAATTCATAATTTTTTGAGAACATAAGTTGTCTTTATGAAATCTTTGAGGAAATTTTTTAATTTTTGTGAATTCATTGAAATCTTTTGAAGTATTTGAAATCTTTGTGAAATCTTGAAATTTCTGTAAAACCTTTGAGAAATATTTTGGAACCTTTTAAAATTTTTGTAAAATCTTTGAAATCCTTGAAATTTTCGGGAAATATTTCGAAGTCTTTATGAAATGTTTTAAATATTTGTGAAATCTTTTTTCAATCTTTGTTTATGAAATCCTTTGTGTTCGTTTGAAATCATTGACATCTTTTCAAATCTTCTCAAACTTGTTGAAACCTTTTGAAATCGTTTAAAATCTTTGACATTTTTTGAATTTTTTTTTTGCTATATATATTTTGCTATTAAATTCTTCAAAATCCTTGAAATCTTCTGAAGGTTTTGAAATATCCATGAAATCTTTATGAAATGTTCGAAATCTTTAGGAAATTTTTGTTAAATGTTCAAAATCCTTTTAAATATTTTGAAATCTAATTCTGAAACTGAATCAGGAGCGAAATATTAAAGTCTCTTCACTGCAATCTATGAAATAATTGGTACAGTCTACAAAAAGTGCATTAAAATCTCTTTATTGATAACTGTTTTAAAAGCAAAAAATAAAATAAATCAAATTCAAGGCACTCGCGTAAAATTCAAGGATATTTCGAGGTTTTCAAAGTCGCTGGACACTCTGTAAAAACTCAGTACTTAACCAAAAAAAAAAAAAAAAGATACTTGCGAACTTATTGTTAGTACTTACTTTTACTCATTTTAATTTTCCAGCGATTCACGTCATTTACGACAGTCATAAAGCGATTATCTTCTTCTTAATTTGTGGCTTTTTAATTTTGAATCGATCAACAAGGCACGATATGCTAAAGCAATTATAATAACAACATAAATGACACATCTGCTGTCCACATCATAACCTCATAAAGCTCGAGTCAATGATGGTCATGATGGTGAACTGCCATGGCAGATGAAAGCAGAAACTCATGAGAGTGAAAGAGACAAATAGATTTATCCATCTCTTTCACTCCCATTAGTTTCTGCTTTCATCCACTGCTTCCATCTGCCATGGGAGTCCACCATGAGAGTGAATCACTGCATACAAAAGACGGATTGTATTTCGACAAATCAGGGGCTGCCTGAGAGTTCCAGGTGTTTTTTGATTGGTCGAAATTCTGCGCCGCGAAACACCATTTTTTCAATCTCATTTTTGTCACGCGAAAACGTCAAAGATTAAACGTACACCTCTGCGCATTCTATATACTTTGTGGTCTAAAGCTAAGCTTAATATTTGACACATCAGACTAATGCGGGACTAAAACAGCCTAATCCGGGACGTTTTCCGGGACGTATTCCAATCCGGGACACGCACCTCAAATCCGGGACGGTCCCGCATAACCCGGGACTAATGATCACTATAGCCAACCCGGTAACAAGCGTTGAATTCAGAAGAATTAATATTTTCAGATTTCAGCATAAAAGTGAAGATTATTTTATTCTTTTGAATGCGCGATTTTTCCATCTGTCTAAAATGCCATTATAAGAATAGGATATCTCCGAAACTAATTCACTCCTATTCCCACAGCGACAGCCGTATAGTTTCCTATTCCCCAAAAGAGAACGTGTTTTCAATATATTTAATTCCTTCTAATTGTACCGGTAGGCACACCTCACAGAGATGTTTTGTATTCCGCAGAAGTGGTCATATTTTGAGTTTATTCAATTCCTTCTAATTTCTTCACAAAATATGTGTAATAAATTGTTTTAATTCCTTCATGTGGAATATAAGTTTTGAAATTTTAATTCTATTCAATTCAAGTCTGCCTCTTTCGAATTAAAATTATTTTAATTTCCAAATTTCAATAGATTTTATTTATAATGTATTCTCCTCAATGTTAGCAAAGATTAATGCATTTTTTAAAACGTTTAAATAAATGATTAAAATATAAGTAAATATAAATTTGAATCTTTTCCGAATGTATAAGTTATAAAACGATTTAATAATGAAAAAAAAGTTAAATAAGTGCATCATAAATATGTAGATTGATAATAATATGGTATAATTATTTTAAATATTTATAATAATCTTCCTTGTAGTATAAGAGAAGAATAATTATTTAATGTTATTGAAATGTGTGATAAAATAAATAATTAATGCTAAAAAAAAGGAAGAAATATAAAATTACAGTAATAATGAATGTACATTTTGTTAAATCTCTTGAAATCTTTTTAATTATTTTCAAATCCTTTGAAAATAACTTTAATTATTAATTCCTTCACTGCATAATCATTTGAATTCTCAGAAATCCTGTTAAATTTCTTGAAAATCCTTCGAAATCTTCCGCAATTCGCTAAAATCTATTGAAATCTCTTAAAATCCTTTATATTTTCTTAAATCACTAAAAATGTCTTGAAATCTTTTTAAATTTCTGGCAAATCCAAAACCTTTTTCAATTCTATTATAATAAGTTTATATTATATGACTTCGTTACAATTTATATATCTACATATTATAAAATTCTTTTGAAATATACTTCTTACCTATTTTTATTAAAAAATCACCTTTTCTATCATATATAGAGCGACCTTGCAGTTTATAAGCGTGAAAAATGTCGGAATGTTGTGGGAAAAATTTAGTAAAAACCCTGATTAAAGAAGTTGAGCATAAAAAATAAAATGCAACATTGAAGAATTAATATTTTTTATTTTCAAAAAAGAACACTGCGGAAATTTACTGAAATACTTGAAATATTTATAATATTATCTAAATTTATTTGTAAATGCAGAAATAACTGTGTAAAAATGTGTAACTGACATCTCACAGTTTCTTCATTATTTTCAGCATAAATTTAATTGTTAATTGTAGTCACTAGAATTTAGTACTACGATTAATTATGTATGTTAGTTCATACAAATAAAGTTTTATTTTTACATAGAAATAAGTTTTGGATTTTCAGTATTTCAAATTTGTCGCCTCGTTTACGGACACACGGGATACGTGGTAGTACAATTAGAAGTGACATAAAAGGTAATATTGCAAATCATTGGTTTAAGTAATACAATGAAAGAAGGAAACTTGTTGCTGCCCGCTATTGCCTTCCCCCATATTTCCGTACAGGTTCCGGGTTCACCTTCAGACAAAGAAGTAATGTTGTTCATGCAGAGCACGTTTTTCGAATTGTTGTTTTTTTATGGTATCAGAGTTGTGTTGCGTTTTTTTGTGTTGCGTTTTTACGATTTTTCTTTGAATTTCAAAATGTGCGATACTACTGATAGTAGATATGCAGCAATATTCGAGTTTGGAAAACAAAACACGTGTAAAGTTCCACTTAGTGCCGTGCCTCATTTTGATGAGAGAAAACATTCAAATCTACAAGCATACGATGCAAAAAATGGAGACCAAATAGGTCGGGTTTCCTTGTTAAATTGTTACAAATTTTGCACGATGGGAAGGATCAATACCCGAAAATGCAGATTTTGTGGAGGCCACATACCAGAAGATTTATATTTATTCCACGATGAATATTGCTACGAGAGGGATGAAAGGAGCAGGAGAGGGCACACATCACCAACTGAGAATAAGAAACGTTATGAAAAATCCAGTTGAGAAACGATAAATTTAAGTTGTAGGGTACAAATTGAAATGATTGGGGACAGAAAAGAAAAAACGGGGGTAGAGGCTAAAGACAGCAATGACAATAACTTAGAAAGGGAAAACAGCAAGGAAATTGAGACCATAATCGAGGAAGATCTGGGTTCTGAGGATAACGACCTATTGGAACTATACGCAGCCGCGCAGGAACTCCTGATGAGTCCAGATCCGAAATCGTAGAGGTATATGCCCCAACCCGCGCAGGGGGGAGGGGGTGTAACATGAGGTTACATTAGGACCTTGAATTATCCCACCCCTGGGCTGGGCCCAAAGGGTTGAGTCCCGATAAATGCCGATAGTAGCCAACGAGTCCCGAAAACCTGATAAGCAGGACATCGAACACTGATTGCCAGTTTTTGCTCTCGAATTGCGTAACGCGAGGTACCCCATCCCCAAACCGTTCGATACCCGAGTGTGTGTCCCAGAAGTGAAGGTGCCATCCTGATGTTCGAGGACGCCGACGCTGAGATCCAAGACGCCCACGCTTTCCTATCTCAAGCTGATTGTTAATCCTGGGCTGGTACCCCAACCCTGTAAGTTAGTGAATAAACTGCATTTCTGGTTAATATCTAGTATTATAACTGACTAAACCTTATCTCAGCTTTCCCCTTTTTCCCATTTCCAAATATTGCAACCAATTTCCGGGCAGTTGGCTACAATATATATGTAAAGTTAAACAACCACCGCAGGTACCACTAAGAGCAACTGCCATCTAAAAAGAAAATGTCAATAGCCCCCAGTAGAACCGCAGTAAAATACACCTATGGCCACGTCTCACATCCGTGAGATGGGTGGTCACAGGGCACGACGAAATCACAACGACAGGCCGGCGAAACCCTCGTGTGTCTTGAGGACACGAAGCGACCCAAGGATGACAGCTTCCTGCATCCATCTCGCAAGTGCTTCGGCATATTTTTGGCTCGCGGGTATGGCTTTAAGGTTACGAACCAGTGATAATTCAGCACCTCCGAGAGCACCTATCACAAGGACAATTACTCGTACCGAATATTTTGGGTACAGTAGTTGCAGCTCTCTTTTAAGGTCTTGATACCTCTGCTCTTTTTCTTTCTCCTTTGTAGTGATGTTGTATTCGGACGGAGCCGAAAATTCGATCACGAATATCGTTCGTTTCTCGAAGTCTTGGAGAACAATGTCAGGCCTCGAGTGCGCAACGGAGACTGCTGCCCGAAAATCGTAGTTCCAGAAAATCTGGCACTTCTCGTTTCGAACAATTGACTCGATATCCCTTGGAGCGTTCGGCAGGGCAGGGCCGTGACCAACACCGTGAGAGCGACAAAGGTGGTAATAAAGTACTCTTAAGGCCGCATTATGTCTATAGATGTACGTCGTTCCTGCGTGGATTGGACACCCAGATAGTATGTGTTCTAGGCATACAGCGTGGGTCTGGCACACTCTGCATCTATCACTGGGAACTTCTTGACATAAAATGTGGTCGCGATACGCTAAGGTGGAGATTACACCTTCCTGGCATGCGAAAATGAAGCCCTCTGTACCTGAATTGAGCCCTGATGATTTGAGGAAAGCAAAAGTTTGCACCTTTGACAAGGACTGTTTTTCTACATTTCTGTGAAAGTTTCCGTGCATATGCTTGTCGAGTAGCTCTTGGTGAAATTTTCTAACCTCTGCTTTCTTTACTTCGGCTTTTAGACGTGAAGCATCTAGATGGAGTAATGCACTTTCCTCACTTCTGATGTTGAAATTCAGGCCAAGGGCCTCGGCAGCTTGCTCCGCGGCTTTGTAAAGGAACGCTCCTTCGCCAATCATCTCGTGGTTTCTGACCATCTTTAGGAGAGGATCTCTGTCATTCGCAACTATGTAAGCTGTACTTAAAACAATTCGGTTATAAAGACATTGTAGATTCAGAAGTCCGCGTCCGCCTTGACGGCGTGAAATGTATAATCGCGGAACTGACGAATTGATATGCAAGCTTTTATGCATGCATGATCTTACGCGTGGTGACATCAAGGGCCTTAAGCTCGTTCTTCGTCCATTGAACCACCCCAAACGTGTAGAGTATAACCGGGACGGCAAGCATGTTGGTCGCAGATACCTTGTTCAACGCCGACAGATTGGAAGACCAAATCTGTCTAAGAAGATGCTTGTATCTGCTTCGGAGAGACTCCTTCACTGATGTTACGTCCTGAATGCGGCTTTGAGGCACGCCCAGGTATGTATAGGTCTCTCCAGTGTTAAGATGTCTAATAACACTTATATCTACAAGCTCAGGGTCCTCGGGAACGCCAGTAATCTTTCCTTCCTTCAAATGAATTTTGGCACACTTGTCCAAACCAAAGTCCATCCCAATCTCTCCTGTGTAGTTCTTGACGATATTTATAGCAGTTTGAAGTTTGCTTTTACCAGCGACATAGATCTTCAGGTCATCCATATAAAATACATGAGTTACCTTATGCTCACGCTGATTAGTGTCGCCACAGAGGTATCCAGGAGAATGTCGTAGTGCGAGAGATAGAGGCAGAAGTGTGATGCAAAGAAGCAAAGGGCTCATACTATCCCCTTGAAAGACGCCCCTCTGGAAGGTGACCTTGTTCGTCGTCAGACGATGATTCCTAGATGAGATGGTAAATCTAGTTTTCCAAAGAGGCATCAGTCTCTCTATGCATCTCACTAGGTGTGGATGTACCTTCAAGCTTTCCAACAGACAGATGATAAGTCTATGAGAGGTTGAATCGAAAGCTTTCCGGTAGTCAATCCAGGCCATTGACAGGACGCTACCATACGTCCTTCTTTAGAAGGATTTGTCCTT
>CAKNXH010057675.1:452-11002 GCA_932178445.1 Andricus quercusramuli | reverse complement strand
AATATTTTAAAACTTGGAAGCATTTCCGAAAATTTATCAAATATTTTTTATTTCTTCCGAACTTCTAAAAGTCCAAAATATCTTTTTAAAAGACTCGAGTTTTTTCCAATACTTTTCAACATCCTGTAAAATAAATTTTTTCAAATCTTCTAGATTCTTTTTTCAACATCTGAAATATCAAAAAATCGTCTCTAATTTTCTCAGAAATATTACAAAAAAAATACATACGTAGCCTTTTTAAAAATAAATCTTTGAAAAATCACTGAAAATTATTTAAAAATGTAACATTTCTTACAAAAAGATTGTTTCTTTTTTTCGACATATGAAAATAAATGTTTAATCTTTCCCTAATAATTTTTTTATATCAAGAAAACAAGTGGATGAATTACTTTTAACAATGTAAAATATATTGATTGGATCACTTTTACAAACAAAATTTTGTAAAATATCTATTAATACAACATTCTTTCGCATAATTATACATATATAAACAATGATGAAAAAGTATAAACTGGATAGAGGCCATTTACAGCGCAGTAATTTTTAAAACAAATAAAAATTGCTGCACGGAAATTGTCGGGCCCATAATAAATGATCAATAAAATCTGTAGAAAAACGAATGAATCGAAAAAATGGCTAGAGGCTTCCGATGTCGTTGAACCTCTTCAACTTTTCTGGAAAGACGTCTTTAAAAAGAACAGGATCGGCTCGAAATTCGATCGACTGCAGAGGCATCGAGCCATAAATTTTGGAAAATTTGTTTATACACTGAGTCCTTTCCACCATGTGAGTCAAGTCAGCGGAAAGCATTTCCGTATTCGTACATTCTGGACAGCGAAACTTTTTCTTTGGCGTCACCTGCATAAAAAAACAATGAACAATGAAAAAAAAGATACAATTTAGCGCTAATTGAAAGATAATTAATCATTATTAATTAATAATCAAGTTGTTTGGTGTATTTTAAATTTGAAATATTCTTTCCCACCTTTATGGGAGCTTTTCCGGTAATATTTGTGACCAAAAAATTCATGGCAATATCTTCACAGTTCATGTGTTCGTCCACCCATTCTTTGATGTCTCCTGGCATTGCTGTTGTGTACAGGTAACTCCAGTACTGTCAAAAAAATTAAATATAAAATAATACAGATTTTTATGAATAATTACAGGCCTCACAGACAAAAAAAACATTTTTCCAAGTACTTTTTTACAATAAAAAAATACACTATTTTATAAATATAATAATAAATAATGAATAAATACGCATGCGCGCAGTACAATAAAGCGTCCATAATACTCCTAGGAATATGGGGGAGTTTACGACTCACCAGAGTGCGCGATCTGTTTGGGGTCCGAGTTCTGCCGAAATTTATAATTTTAGTATTTAGTTATTGGTTTTTTTAGTTCATCTGTTTTAGAAGAAATATTTCATCTTTCTTGAATAAATATGCAACTGTTCGATTGAAAATTCAACTATTTTTTAAAAATTTGTTTTTCTGGTTTCAAAATTCACCTCCTTTAGCAGAAATTACATCTTTCTTGGATAAAAATCCAAATGTTTGGTTTAAAATTCAATAATGTTGTTGAAAAGTCATACAGAGAACAGAGAAAAAAATACTTAAAATTTTCACTAAAATATATTCATTTATTACAAAAAATGGAATAGTTAAACTTTCAGTTGAAAAATTAATTTTCAACAAAAAAAACGGATTTCAACAAAATAGTTGAACTTTCAACCAGAGTGATGAATTTTCAAATAAAAAAATTACGAATCTTCAACTGGAATAGTTAAATTTTAAACCAAAAGAATGAACTTTCAACTAAAAAGATAAATTTTTAAATAAGATTAATTTTCGAATAATAAGAATAATTTTCTACCAAAAAATTCAATTTTTCAACAAATACTTGAATTTTGAACTAAAAAAATAATAAATTTCAAACCGAAAATATAATAGTCACATTTTGAGATAAAAAAAAAAATAATTTTAACCCAAACATAACAGTTTACAACTAAAAGAATGAATCTTCAACTGAAATAGTTGATTTTTAAACCAGAAAGATGAATTTTTAACTAAAAAATGATGAATTTTTAAACAAAAAGATTAATTTTCAAATAAAAAGATTAATTTTTGACAAAAAATGAAATTTTTTAACAAAATACATGAATTTTTAACGAAATGATTGACTTTTTAATTAAAGAAACATCCGAAGGAAAAAGAAAAGTTTTTTTTAACAAACAGCTCATTTTTCAATCAAAGAAATGAATTTTTAATTAAAACGATGAATCTTCAGAAAAAAATGTAACAAAAGAGTTAAACTTTCAGCCAAATAATTTTATTTCCAACCTAAAAGATGAATATTTAATAGAAATGATAAATATTTAACTAGAATACTTGAATTTTTAACCAAAAAGAAGAATTTTTAAACAAGAAGATTAACTTTCAAATAAAAAAAGAATTATTACAAAAAATATAAATTTTTTAACAAAATACATGAATTGTGAACGAAATAGTTCAAGTTTCAATAAGAAAAGACAAATTTTCATCCAAATTTTCGAATTTCGATCTAGAAACGATCAATTATCAACTAAAAATGGAACAGTTGAATTTTCATTTGAAGAAATTAATTTTCAACCAAACTGATGAATTTTCAACTGGAATTTGATGCCAAAAACATTAATTTTCAACCATAAAGATAAACTTTTTAGAAAAATGTCGAATTTTCCACAAAGTACATACATTTTCAAACAAATAGTTTAATTTTTAAATGCAAAATATCAATTTTCAACCAAATAGTTGAATTTTCACAAAAAAAAAAAGATAAATTGATTTTTAACAAAGTAGTTACATATTCAACCAGAGAAGAATTTTAAATTAAAATGATGAATCTTCAACTTGTCTAAATTGACAAAAATTATTAAAATAATGAAAACTTTAATTTTTTTATGATCAGAAATAAATTCCCGATATTTTAATTAAATTCCCCGTCATTTCCTAGTCTTTTTCGGTCAAGTCGCCACCCTAAATATTCAAGTTTAAAGTTTATTTAAAATTATTAAAATATTAAGACTAAAATATTAAAATTACTTTTCGCATTTCAATAAAAAAATCTGTTAAAAAAAATTAATTCAAGGTTCTCGTGAAAAATTCAAGAAGATTTCCAGATTTTCAAGGTTTTCAAGTTCGCTAGACACCCTGGAATTAGAAACAATTTAAAAAATAAATAAAAAATCCATTGATTTCCGTAAAATTGGAATGAATTTAGAGGAATTTAGGATAAACGAGAAAAACTCGATCAAGTTCATAAAAATTCAAGGTGAATTTAAAAAACATCAAATGAATTAGACAAAAATTAAAAAATATGAAAAAATTTCTTGAATTGAGTGAGTATGAAATGAATTTCAGAAAAAATTAAAGAGAATTTGATGAAATGCCTAAAAATATAAGGCGAGTTCTAATGACTTCAAGACAAATTAAAATTTTTTTTTTTAAAAACCCATTGACTTGAGTAAAATTGAGAGCATCCAGAAGAATTCAAAAGGATTTAAAAGAATTCAGGGCGAATTCCAATTGACTTGCAAAAAATATTAGAAAATCTCTTAAAATCTTTAAAACCCTACGAAATAATTTACTTTTCTTGAATAAATTCTTTAAAATTCACTAAAATGTTATTAAATCTCTTAAAATTATTGAAATTAATTACAAATTCCTTGGAATCTTTTAAGATTTCATAAAATATTTCGAATCCTCTGGAATCCTACAAAATACCTCACTTCTCGTGAACAAATTTAGTATCCACTAAAATATTATAAAATCCCTGTGAAATTCTATAATGATATTTCCTGAAATCCTGAAAAATGTATTAGAATACATTGAGAGTTTTAAAATCCCTTAAAGTCATTGAAATCCTCCGAAATCTTATAAAATAACGTGAAATCCTTTAAAATATCTTACGACCTTATAAATCCTGTAAAATCCTCTGAAATTTTAGCAAATTCTTTCTCATAAAATTTGTCAAACGCTTCGTAATTCTTTCAAATTAATTAAATTAATTAATCATTCTTTGGATTCTTTTAAAATTCCCTGAAATATTTTAAATTCATTAAAATCCCACTAAGCTACTGAAAAGAATTAAAAATTACTTGACATCTTTTAAAATTCCCCTAAAATATTTTAAATCAAAAGCTCTTGAAAATGCCTGATAATTTTTAAAAATACCCTAAAACTTAAAAATCCCTTCAAATTTTTTTAATCTATTACAAATTTTTTGGAATCTTTAAAAATAATCTCAAATATATCAAAAGAATTCCATACAATTCAGAAATTATCGAATTTTAAGCTAATTTAGGTTTATTTTCAATCAAATAATAAACTTGTGAACAAATAAGTTCATTTTTTGACTAAATTATTGAGTTTTCAACCTAAAAAGATGAATTTTCAACTAAAGAATCGAATTTTAAACAGAAAAGATTAAACTTCGACCAAAAACAGTTTTATTTCGAACGAAATAATTGCATTTTTTGGAGGACAGTTTAATTCTTAACAAAAACGATGAATTTTAAATCCAAAAAGACGATTTTTCTGTCGAAATAGACGAATTTTCAACAAAACAGTTGAATTTTTAAGCGAAAAATGAAAAAAAAATTAAACTGTAACCAAAAATGGTTGAATTTTCAAAACGAAAATTGCAATTTTCGACAAAAAGACGAATTTTCAACGAAAAATTAAATATTTGGTATTTCAACAACAACAAAAAAACGAATTTTCAACAAAATAGTTAAAATTTCAACCAGAGTTGAATTAAAAAAAATACAAACAAAATAATTAAATTTTCAATCAAATAATTTAACTTTAAACCTACAAAAATGAATTCTAAATCAAATCGACGAATTTTCAACAAAGAAAATTAATTTTCTACCAAAAAAGACAAATTTTCAACAAAATACACCAATTTACAGAAGAATAATTTAATTCTTAACTAAAAATGATTAATTTTCAGTAAAATTTTAAAAAAAATAAATAGGTGAATTATGAATCAGAGGTGAATTTTCAACTAAAATGATGAATCTGCAATTCTGCAACCAAAGAATGAATGAACAAACAAAAAACCAATTTTCTACAAAACAGTTGAATTTTCAACCCGAAATTATTAATTTTCTACAGCATTTTCAACCCAAAAAAACGTATTTCCAACGAAAAAGTTAATTTTTAATAAAAAAATTGCAGAAAAAATTTCCACCAACATGATTAGTTTTCTACCAATAAATACCAATTTTTCACTTAAAATGATTAAATTTCATCAAAAAAATGAAAAAGTTACATTTCTTGGTTAACAAATTAATTTTAAATGAAAGAAAGAATTTTTAGCAAAATATTTAAATTTTCAAGTAAACAGATCAACCCTCAAACAAATAAATTTTTAACAAAGTGGTTCGAGTTTTACCCAAGTAATTGAATTTTTAATTTAAAAAATATCAATTTCCAGCCAAAAATAGTTACGTTTTTAGTTTAAAAGTTATTTTTTAAACAAAAAAGGGAATTTTTAACAAAAAAGATCAATTTTCAACAATGACAAAATTATTTTTTGATGAAGTGTTTCAACCTTCACCCAAATTGAATTTTATAACAAAAAATATGAATTCGAGTCATCTTTTATTAATTGGCATTTTCAAGAGCCTTTACGAATTTCAAGGGATTTCAACAGATTTAAAAGGATCCAAAATATTTGAAGTTATTTTAGGTTATTTTAAAATATTGCAAGTAATTTTTAATCGTTTTTAGTAGTTTAGTAGGATTTCAAAGAATTTGAAATATTATAGGAAATTTACAAAAAATCAAAGGTATTATTAAACAATTTAATTAATTTGAAGGAATTTCGAAGAGTTTCAAATATTTTGGGATAAAGAATTATCTAGAATTTCGGAAGATATGAAAAATTTTCCAGGATTTCAGAAAATATTATCATAGAATTTCACAGGAATTTTATAATATTTTAGTGGATAAAAATTTTTTTCACGAGAATTGAGCTATTTCGTAGGATTTCAAAGGATGGAAAATATTTTAGAAAATCTTAAAAGAATCCAAGGAATTTTTAATTTTTTAAAAATAATTTTAAGAGATTTAATAACATTTTAGTGAATTTTAAAAAATTTATTCAAGAAAAATGAGTTATTTAATTTTTTTAATTTGTGTTGAATTTAAAATAAAATAATTTATTCATCGAATTCTTCTCGTTTACCTTAAATTTCTCCAAGTTCATTCCAATTTTACGGAAAGAAATAGAATGTTTTTGTTTCATTTTTTTTTAAATTTTACTATTTAAAAAAATGAATTTTGTTGAAGATTACTTTTTTAACTGAAAATTTAACTATTCCATTTCTGGTAGAAAAATTATTCTTTCCAGTTGAAAATTTAACTATTTGGCTGAATTGGTTGAAATTTAATCTTTTTGGTTTAAATTCGACTATTTCAGTTGAAAATTCATCATTTTAGTTGAAAATTCATGACTTTGGCTGAGAACTATTTTTTTTAAATTTGTTTTTTTGTTGTAATTTTATTTGTTCAACTGAAAATGTCACTTTTGCATTTTTATTTATTTATCCTTAAAACTATTTTGTTTAAAATTTGTTTTTTGTTGTTGTAATTTTATTTTTTCAACTGAAAATTTAACTATTGTTTTTTTTTTTTTTTTAATTTATGTATATTCTTGAAAATTTCTCTTTTTTGGTAGAAAATTAATTTTTCTAGTTTAAAAATGCAAATATTTCAATTAATGATTCATAATTTTTTTGAAAATTTATTACTTTGAAAATGTTACTATTTTGTTAAAAATGAATTTTGTCGGAGATTATTTTTGTAACTGAAAATTTAACTATTCCATTTTTGGTTGAAAATTTATCCGTAAACCTATTATGTTTAAGATTTTGTTGTTGTTGTTATTTTATTTGTTCAACTGAAAATTTAACTATTACATTTTTTGTTGAAAATTCATGTATATTCTTGAAAATTTCTCTTTTTTGGTAGAAAATCAATCTTTTTAGTTTAAAAAATTCAAATATTACAATTGAAGATCATCATTTTTTGAAAATTTATTACTTGGATAGTTTTATCTTTTTGGTTAAAAATACATCTATTAGCGTTAAAGATTCATATTTTTTTAGTTTAAAAATTCAAATATTTCAGTTAAAGATTCATATTTTTTTAGTTTTACTTTTTTTTTAAATTAATTTTTTTGAATTTTTTTTTTTTAATAAAAATTTAACTATTCCATTTTTGGTTGAAAATTTTTGTATTTTCTTGAAAATTTCTCTCTTTTGGTTGGATTTGTTGAAAGCTAATCTTTTTGGTTTGAAATTCGAATATTTCAGTTGAAGATTCATCATTTTTGTTGAAAATTCATCACTTCGGTTGAAATCTATTTTGTTAAAAATTTTGTTGTAATTTTATTTGTTCAAATGAAAATATAACTATTGCATTTTTGATTGAAAATTCAACTTTGTGGTTGAAAATTCATATATATTCTTTAAAATGTAGAAAATTAATTAATCTTTTTTGTTTAAAAATTCAAATATTTTAGTTGAAGATTCATAATTTTTTTAAATTTTACTTTTTTTTTAAATGAATTTTTTTGAAGATTATTTTTTTTACTGAAAATTTAAGTATTCCATTTCTGGTTGAAAATGTATCCTCTTTAGTTGACAATTTAACTATGTGGTAGAAAATTTTTGTATTTTTTTTGAAATTCCTCTTTTTTTGGTTGAATTTGTTGAAAGCTAATCTTTTTGGTTTGAAAATTCGAATATTCCAGTGGATGTTTTATAATTTTTTTTAATCTGACTATTTTTTTTTAATAAAATTTTGTTGAAGATTATTTTTTAACTGCAAATTTTAGTATTCCATTTTTGGTTGAAAATGCATCCTCTTTAGTTTAAAATTCAACTATTTGGTTGACAATTTTTGTATTTTCTTGAAAATTGCTCTTTGTTTGGTTAAATTTGATGAAGGCTAATATTTTTGGTTTAAAATTCGAATATTTCAGTTGAAGATTCATAATTTTTTTGAATTTCGCTATTTAAAAAAAAATGAATTTTGTTGAAGATTATTTTTTTAACTGAAAATTTAAGTATTCTGTTTCTGGTTGAAAATTTATCCTCTTTGGCTGAAAATTTTTGTCTTTTCTTGAAAACTGCTCTTTTTTGGTTGAATTTGATGAAAGCGAATCTTTTTTTTTGAGTTTAAAATTCGAATATTTCAGATGAAGATTCATAATTTTGTTGAAGATTATTTTTTTAACTGAAAATTTAACTATTCCATTTATGGTTGAAAATTTATCCTCTTTAGTTGAAAATTTAACTATGTGGTTGAGAATTTTTGTATTTTCTTGAAAATTGCTCTTTTTTGGTTAAATTTGATAAAGGCTAATCTTTTTGTTTTAAAACGTAAAGCAATGGAATTTTTCTGATTTTTAAAATTGTTTCTAATTAATTTGAATTCGTTGTAATTCAACTTGAATTGTTTTAATGTCTTATAAATTTATCCTGCATTTTTTTACCCTTTGAGCGTGAAAAAAAAGTACTCTTTGGTCCCTAAGGTTTATCCCACAGGGACTGTGAGGCCTGATAATGATTAATTGTTTGAAGTACATAGTTTTGACATACTTTGTGATAAAATGCAGCGCCAGTCAAAACCATAGAAATACGATTCGTCCATTCACTCTCGTATTTCCAGCAACTGGTCACATTGTCCCAAGTGTGAGTTCGAGAAGGAAATCCTACGATACGATCTGGAAATTCTCGCCAAACCTGAAAATCAAACACGTACTTCTTAATGAAATTTCATTCAACAGACTCCAGGAAAACTTACTTCGCAGCCTAAAATCCACTCAAAACAGGGAAAATGGACAGACTGATTTTTCACGAAAATAGAGGACTAAATTAATTTTCATAAAATTAATGAAGCTACCATATTGCTAAGATTTCCAGTCGAAATATATTGCATTTTCAACAGAATAGTTGAATTTTCTCTAAAAAAAAAATGTGAATTTTTAATCGAGATAGACGAATTTTTAACAAAAGATTTGAGTTTCCAAGTTAGAAATAGCAAAATTTTTACCCAAAAGAAATCACTGACGAATAAACAATATATTAGTAGACTTTCAATTAAAAATACTGAACTTTAAACCAAAAAAGATGAATTTTCACTCTAAAAAGACGAATATTCAAGAAGACAACAAGAAACAATTCAAGAAAATTTTCAACCGAAAGGTGAATTAAAAACAAAATAGTTGAATTTTTAACAAAATGACTAGATTTCTGACTGATTAGTAGAATTTTTAACCCAAAAAGATGAATTCTCTATGTAATAAGACGAATGCTCAAAAACGCAGTTCTATTTTGGATCAAACGTTTTTTTTTTTAACAAAACAGATGATTTTTCAACAAAATAATTAAATTTTTAACCAAAAAGTAGAACCTTTAACAAAAAGAGATGAATTCTGAACCAAAAATCTAATAATAAACTTTACAATTAAAAATAATGAACTGTGAACCAAAAAAAATGACGTTTCGATCCAAAAAGAAGAATGTTTAACAAAACAGTTGATTTTTCGACCAAAAACGATAAGTTTTAAATAAAATAGTTGAATTTTCATCAGAGAAAGATGAATTTTAAACCAAATTGTTGAATTTGCAACAAAATAATTAAATTTTCAATCAAACAGTTGAATTTTCGAACAAAAGAGATGACTTTTTAACACAACAGTTGAATTTTCATCAAGAAATAAATTAATTTTTAAGCAAACAGTTTAGTTTTTTAACCAAAAAGATTAAATTTGTATCAGGTAGTTGAATTTTCAAATAGAAAAGTCCAATTTTCAAGAAAACATTCAATTTTCAATCAAGAAAGATTAATTTTCAATCAAATAATTAAATTTTTAACCAAAAAGTAGAATCTTTCACAAAAAGAGACGAATTCTGAACCAAAAATGTAATAATAGACTTTTCAATTAAAAATAATGAACTGTAAACCAAAAAAAAATTACGTTTCAATCCAAAAAGAAGAATGTTCAACAAAAGAGTTGATTTTTCGACCAAAAAGATGACTTTTTAACAAAATAGTTGAAATTTCAACGAAAAAAGCTAACTTTCAAACAAAATAGTTAAATTTTCATCAGAGAAAGATAAATTTTCAACCAAATTGTTGAATTTGCAACTCAAAAGGATGACTCTTTGAAAAAGTAGTTGAATTTGCAACCCCACAGATTGACTTTTTAACAAAATAGTTAAATTTTCAACAAAATAATACAATTTTCAACGAGATATATAAATTTTAAATCAAACAGTTGAATTTGCAACCAAAAACGATAACTTTTTAACAAAATAGTTCAATTTTCAGACCAAAAAGGATAAATTTTCAAGCAAATAGTTGAATTTGTAACTCAAAAAGATTACTTTTTAACAAAATAGTTGAATTTTCAATCAAGAAAGTTGAAACCAAATAATTTCAACCAAATAGTTATATCATATAAAAGTACATTAAACAACTAAAAATAATTGA
>CAKNXH010057671.1:0-17628 GCA_932178445.1 Andricus quercusramuli | reverse complement strand
CATATCGAAACAGGACATAGTATTTTATTTGACAAAACAACCGTCATTGCCAAAACGTACAATAAATTTCTAAGAAAACATAGAGAAGCAATCGAAATCTTGAAACACCCTAATAACATCAATAGGGACAATGGATATAATACCAATCCGATTTGGCTTTCCGTCCTCCCGGGTTTTTTAAAAAAGACTTGATTGGCCAATCAAGTTCAAGCAGTCCCCACCATGGGGCACTCTGGCCAATCACAGGCATCGTAGAGAATACATATATATAAGAACAACATAACCTGAAACTTCAGTTTCAGGTCAGCCCTGAAGAAGTGAACTGCAATGTTCACGAAACGTCGGCAACATTCATAGTTTCGCACACGATTGAAACCCGAAAAATCTTTAAATTTTAAATTCTCAAATTTAAATTTATTATAATGAAACATCGTGAAACTATCAAATCTATTGTTCAAAATTATATCATTTTCAAACTATTTCAACTCAAAAGCAGTACAATTTAGTGATTTTTAGTGAAGATTTAGAGAAGTTCTTTCTTGAAAAACCTAAATTCAAAAATGTCATTTACAAATTAAAAATTAAAAAAATGAAACAATGCAAATTTTAAAGTTTACATTCAGCACCCTGAAATTCGAACGATTCGAGGTTTATTTTCTTTTAAATAATTCAATTTTATTTATTTCCTTTTTGAATGTTTCATTTATAATTTCTTATTTTAAATAAACAGTCAAATATTGTTAAATATTGAGACAAACGTTTTGCAATTTAAAATTTTCAAACTGAATGCTTAAAAAATGGAGTATTTTAGAATGCAATACTATTTGAATAGGATTTCAAATTGAAGAAAAGCATTTAATTATGAATATATTAATCAAAATGTTTTTGAAAAGTGAAAAAAGGTTTTGAATTTTCAATTGGATGCAAACACTTTATTAATTACTGAGGTTTTCGAATTAAGATAGTTCAATTTTAAAAATACTTAATTTATATTTACAGTTTATTAACTCAAAATTTTTCTTGTTTTCTTTTTTTGTCAAAGTCAACCCGTGCCCCGAGCCTTTGAAATTAACATGGTGTTTTAAATGGACAGAGCTTGATTTTCAAAAAAAAAATGGAAAAAAGAGCACTTGTTAATAACTTTTTGTGAATTAAAGCATCAAAACCTCTTGACGCATGTTCAAAGAATAATTTCTACCCAGTAAGTTTTAATTTTGACTCCCCACCCCCCTTTCAAGCCATTGTCATTGTGCTTGGAAAGTGACCGAAAACTATAAAATAGCAGTTTTCTATTAAATTCATACTAAAAACCGTATTCTTTGGATTTTTTTAACAAGTATTATTTTTAATTGTTAAGGGACGAGTTTACAAGTATTTTGTAAATAATTTTTAATTATTCGAACAATTATTATTTGCTTAAGAATTATATTTTTCCTGAAATCGTGGAAAATTATTCTTTTCGGGATAAAAGTGATAGATTTTAATTTCACAGAAATAGAATATACCTACGTTGGATAGTTTATAAGAGAATGTAATACACTACTATGCAAAAGTTTCTAGACCTATCTTTTTCAATACTTTATAAAAGCACTCTAGTTTTAAAAATATTCAACTCTAAATTTACATCCGAATACTACACGAAACCTGATAAAATTATACGCCTAATTGTCGTAAATTGAAAGCAATATATTAATTTTATTAGAAGTTATTAAAAAAAATACAAATCTTAATGTTTCCGAAAAATATTAATAAATCAAAAAGCAATTAATATTTTTTAATCTCTTTACCCTAGTTTTAAAGATAATTTCCTTAATTATTTTAGTGGCTTGATAAGATATTTCTAGAATTTTTCCTTCGATGCAATCAAACCTAAGCTTAATTTAAAGAACTTATCAATATTGATATAAGTCAGGTTTTCATAACTGAATTAAAATAAATTAATAGAACAGTACTCTAACAGACTTACAGAATGTTATCTTCAAAATTAGCTCACAAACAATGAAAAATTGGTTATTTCCGAATTTATTTATATTTTCCGGAAACATTAACATTTGACGTTTTTTCAAACAACTTCTATTAAAATAAACACATACTAGCTTTCATTTAAGCCCTTAAAACTGGTACTTTTATCACCTTTTATGCAATAATTGAGAGAAAATCTACACTTTATTATTATTAAAACTAAGGTGCCTGTTCAGCCTATTGGAAAATAGATGTCCAGAAACTTTTGCACGACATTACATAATAAGAGAAAATAAATTTTTTACTCCTACATGCGCGTGAATTATTATTTTCTTTGCGTAAGATTTCAATTTCAGTTAATGTTTACCGAAGATGTTTACACATAAATCTGTCTTGGGTCGTCCGATTCCCGACTCGCATTTTCCTACCTGCTAAGTATACCCCCACCATTGGGTTACACGAGATACCCCTCGCTTGCTACTTCTCGCCTGGGATTATATCTTGGAAGGCGAGCGTACCTGAGATATTTAAACTGGAGATTGTAAATAGAATCGTAAACTTTATTACGGGGATTCCCTACAGTAAAATTAAGCTGTTGTCCCTTTTGGTTCCAGTTTAGAAATAATTTCGGATAGAGTTCATTACTCTAAAATTTGAAGATTTTTAGTTTCGGAGACGCGTAAAATGAAATTAAATACAAAAAAATTATTATAATAAATCTTTAATAAAAAATGAAACTGTCTGGTTGAAAATTCAACTGTTTTGTTGCAAATCCAACAATTTTTTGGAAAACTTATCTTTTTAATTTAAAAATTCATCTATTTCAGTGAAAATTGAATTTTTTAAAATGAGAATGCAACTGTTTGATGAAAAATTCAAGACGAGAACAATTTTGTTAAAAATTGATACTGTTTCGTTAATAAATTCAACTATATTTGGTTGAAAATTCAACGGTTTTGTTGAAAAATCGTCTTCGTAGATGGAAAATTCCAGTATCTTGATAAAAAATCAAATTCGCATTTTAAAACTCACATTTTGTTGTTGAAAAGTCAAGCTGAATTTTTTTTGGTAAAACTTCAACTTTTTTTGAAAAACTTATCTCTTATCAGGCACTCTTTTTTGCTTGTGGATTCGACTATTTTGTAAAAAAATGTTGATAGAAACACTTTGTTAAGAAACAATTTTTTGTTGGAGATTTATATTTTTATGTAAAAATTCATCTCTTTGGTTCAAAGTTTAACTATATTGTTGAAAACTGACCTATTTAATTATAAAATTCATTTGCGCGGGTAAAACTTGAAGGACTTTTTTGAAAATTTGATTTTTATTTTTAATGAAGGTTTCCTGTTTGGTTGAAAATGTAACTATTTTGTTGAAAATTAATTTTTTGCTCGAAATTCATAACTGTTGGTGTAAAATCTAACTGTTTGATTAAAAATGAACTATTTGGTTAAAAATTCAACTATTTGGTGAGGAATAAACTTTTTTGTTAAAAAATCATATTTTAGTTGAAATACTTTGTTAAAAAATTTGTTTCTACGTGATATTCACCTTTTTGGTTGAAAAGTTAACTTTTTTCTTAAATTCGTTTTTTTTAACATTTGTCGTTTTTGGTTAAATACGACAAGTTGAAAATTATTTTTTTTTAACAGAAAATGTAAAGATTCCATTTTTAGCTGGAAATTAAAGTATTTTGTTTAAAATCATCTTTTTGTATTGAAAATTCATCTTTCTAAGGATTCAACTATTTTTTTTAAATCGTTTTATTTTGTTTAATTCAACTCGTTAGAAATTCGTTTTTTGGTAAATGATTCATCTTTTACGGTAGGAAAGTCATCTTTCTTGGTTGAATATTAACTTTTTTGTTGATAATTCAACTTTTCTAGTTAGAAATTTTAGGAAAAATTTTAATCATTTTGAAATATACTTAAAAGGTTCAAAAGATTTGAAAAGATTCAAAATAATTTAAAATTTGAAATAATAAAAAAAAAATTTTATTTTTTGAAGATTTTGAACAAAGTCTATAAGTTTTTCAAGAATATTGGAATGATTACAAAGAATAGAAAAATTTCTTAAGATTCATGGTAATGTGAAAGTACGTCTCATTATAAATAATTTGAGACTTTAAAATGCTAACGGTTAATTAGAACCAAAGATATGATGCTTCCAAAAAAAAGGTACAAAAAATTTCAAAGTCCCATATCTTCACCAATTTTGGGAATTTTTTATAAAATATTTATTCTGGTTTTTCTTTACTACTAAAGAAACCGAGTTACACGCAATGCCTATTCATGCACGAAAATTCTTGTGATCACTTGACATGGACAATTTTTGTTTATTTAAACAATTTTATTTCTAAATCAAATTATCCACATAAACAAAAGTTAAACTTTGAACCAAAGAGATGAATTTTCAAATAAAAGTATAAATCTCCAACAAAAAATTGTTTCTGAACAAAGTGTTTCTATCAAAATTTTTTAACAAAATAGTCGAATCCTCAAGCAAAAAAGAGTGCCTGGTAAGAGATAAGTTTTTCAAAAAAAAAGTTGAATTTTTACAAAAAAAAAAATCAGCTTGACTTTTCAACAACAAAATGTGAGTTTTAAAATGCGAAGTAGATTTTCTATCAAGATACTGGAATTTTCAATCTACGAAGACGATTTTTCAACAAAACCGTTGAATTTCCAACCAAATATAGTTAAATTTATTAACGAAACAGTATCAATTTTTAACAAAATTGTTCTCGTGTTGAATTTTCCATCAAACAGTTGCATTTTCATTCAAGAAACATGCAATTTTCACTAAAATAGATGAATTTTTAAATCAAAAAGATAAGTTTTCCAAAAAATAGTTGGATTTGCAACAAACTTGCATTGATTTACCTCACTAAGTGAAAAGTGGGCAAAAAGTTAAAAATTTCTAAAAAAACCGCAACTATCTGGTATTAATATAGATGAAGATAGTTAATAACAATAATCATTCGTTTAATCAATTATTTTTGCTTACCTTGAATATTTATCAAGTCACTTCAAGTGAAAAATAGACAAATAGTTCAAAATTTCAGAAAAAACCGCAACTTTCTAGCATTATTCATCGAGAATGTTTAATAAAGATAATGAATTCTTTAAACAATCATGTTTGTCAAGTTGAATTAATTATTACCTCACTAGAATTTGAAATTGGACCAAAAGTGGAAAATATTAGAAAAAAAACTGCAACTTTCTAGCATTATTCTAAAAGAATATTATTAACTAAAATGTTGGAAATTAGTTGAAAAAATCAGATAAAAAAATGAATTTCTTACTTTATTGTAAGAGAAAATGGCTATAAAATATAATAAATTGTTTTAACAATATATTTGAGAATCTAGTTATCGATATAAAGTAATATTTTATGCACTAGAAACAATGTTTACTAAAAGAAACCTCAAAAAACTAATATTTCGCGCCAGAAACTTGCAATACCCAAGTTTTAACTTATGGGGTTTATTTAAAACACTATAAAATAGACTTATAGGGGTGGAATTCGAAAATAAATTTCTCATTCGCATTCTATGGCTGATTTTGAAGAGAAATTTTCAGGATCAACTCGATATACATAATATTGACAATTCTGAATACAATTTACAAAAATGTCTTTATTATGGGAATACGTGTTAATCTTCATGGAGCTTGCGGAATTTTTGAATATTATATATTTTTTAACGCATTCATTTTTTGTGGATTTACACAAATTTGGGGGAGATATGCATGAAAATTAAAAAAAAATGTGGAAAACCTGAGTCCACGTTGACTTTGGCTAAACCCGATAGACCTAGGCCTCCCTCGTGGACAATCGTGGACTTTTGCATTTTTCGTTTAAAAATGCATTTCTTTCTGTATAAATTTCATCCGTTTTGCTTAAAAATCCAACTGTTTGGTTGAAAATTATTCTGTTTCCGTCGAAAATGGAATTTTTCGTTTAAAAATCAATTTTTTGTAGAAAATTCGCATCTTCGGCTAAAAAATTCAACAAATTGATAGGAGATTTAACTGCATGGTTGAAAATTTATGTCTTTTTTTGAAAATTCTTTTTTTTATAGAAAATTCAAGTATGTGGTTTAAAAATTAATGTCTTTTGGTAACTATTTGGTTGAAAATTCAATTATTTTATTGAAAGCTTATCTTTTGATTAAAAATGCAAAAAACTGTCTGTTTGAAAATTGATCTGTTCTGGTTGAAAAGTCATTTGCTTCGATTGAGATTTTACTGTTTTATTAAAAAATTAGTCCTTTTTTATCCAATTCAGCTGTTTTTGATTTAAAATAAAAATCTGTTCTTGATTAAAATTTCAACTATTACAGTTTTCGTTGAGAACTCATCTTTTTTCCTTGAAAATCCAACTACTTGTTTGAAAGTTGAACTACTTTGATGATTATTAGAAAACAGTATTCAATTTTCAATTTAAAAAATAATGCAAATAAAAAGAAAATGAATTTTTAACCAAATTAATTTTCAACCAAACAGACGAATTTCCAACAAAATACATAAATTGTTGCAAATAGGTTTGATAACATTTGGTAAAATATAACAATTTATATTCTCACTAACAAATTAGATCAACAATTTCCAAATATTTCGGAAGTTCAAGTACAACGAATTTGTGCCTTCCATTCAAATAGCTTGAGATTAAGTTGAAAGTCTAAGTTAGTCACAGTAATATGAATAAAAATGTATTAATAAATATTTGTTGAAACAATTGATCATAGTTAAGTATTAATTATAAAATATTCCAGGAATTTAAAAGTTTTAAAATAATTTAAAAGGCTTCAAAGCTGAATAAATTTAAATTCTAAGCCTTCGAAATTAGAGTAATATATATAGGCAATCTATGAATGAGTATTGAATACAAAGGGAGTATAAGTACAATGGATACTAATTTTAAGATCTCAGGTATGTTCGCCTCTAATCCGACGTCAGATGGGCGATCGTCTTTTCCTCCACGGCTACCTGTGTACCCTTCCCCTTCCAGTGTGCAACGACACTACCCCTCACTGGATTCGAAGTTGCTACAGGCCCTCGATCTTACGAGTAGGTCCTTTGTCTTTCCACTTACTTATTTCTTCACTATTTCCTCGCCTATTGCTTAATTAAAAATGCTAATAGGTCGACAAAATCTCTAACAATCTGACGAGTTTGAGAATATAATCGTAAATATACGTAGATTCTCAACGATTCCGATTTGAAGGTAAAATTTTCGTAAGCTCGCAATTCCCATTATGTTAATAAGGTGATTTAAATTTTTAACTTTTCTTTTTTTTAATGGTACAATCGTAGAAGCTTTCAGAAAAAAACGTAACTTTCTAACAGTATTCAAAGAGAATACTATTAAAATAATAACAACTTGATAGTTTTTCATGTATAAGAGACATAATGTTAAGTAATGAATGTTTCGATGACCATGAGAAATTATATCTGAGAAATTGAAATTTTGAAAATCGCTTTGCAGAAAAAATACGAAATTATAAAAAACTTGGTTGTTGAATAATTTATTCAAATACTGTTTGAAAAATGTTCTTTTCCTTGTCGAAGGAAAGTTGGCAAAAGCCTTAAACATTTTCTTTTTAACGGCGTCCCTCTGATGAAAAATATGTTTTTCCTTGATTTTTTGTATACAAATTTTCCTTCAAAAAAGTTTTATCTTTCTAAAGATTATTTAATTAATTAATTTATTCATTTATAATGAATGAAATATTGTAAAGTAGGTTGAAAAAATAGAAAATTATAAGAAATAATTGTTGCGAGAGTTGAAACGGTAGAATCTATATATATTTGGCATTACATTCATCTCAAATTTTTCCATATAAAAAGTTGATATATTAAACGTATTGATACTAGATTAGATTAGACTTAATCTACTTTTGCGTGTTCGAATGATTTTCTTGGACATACTTTAATTTTTGAAATAGGAATAGATATAAGGGCTCGTGCATAAATTATGTAACACTTTTTGGGGGGAGGAGGGTTTAACTTAGTATTACATAATGGTGAACAACTAAAGGGAAAAGTCGGAAAAAGCGCTACATAGGGGGGGGGGGGGTCAAAATTGTCGGGAAATTGCGTTACGTAATTTATGCACGACCCCTAAGTGGAAAGACAAAAGGATTATCTCCGCAGGGGACCTAGCATCGAGAGCGTGGAGCAATTTCGAATCCAGTGAGGGGTAGTGTCGCTGCACACTGGAAGGGGAAGGGTACACAGGTATCTGTGGAGGAAATGATGATTGCCCCGTCAGATATGCTTGGCAAAAGCAAGTTAGGGGTAACTCGCGTAGGCCGTAGCGCGATGGTGGGGGTATACTTAGCAGATAGAAAAATGCGAGTCGGGCGATGTCCGTAGTTTAGGACGCACGTGATGTTTTTTTTACTGAAAATTGAACTACTCAATTTTTTATTGAAAATTTAACTTTTTTAGAACAAACTATTTTTGTTGATAATGCGTCTTATTTTGTTGAAACTTAGTATTTTTCAATCAGAAATTAATCTTCTGTGTTGAAAATCCATCCTTTTGGTTGAAAACTCATGTATTTTTTCTGAACAGTTTTAAATTCCTGAAACTTTTTGAATTTTTTTTAGAATATTCAGGCGAGTTTTGTACAATTTTGATAACCTTTCCTATACTATGTTCCCTGGCTAATCCTGCCCAAAATCAGTTTGAAACACTCGTTTTATAAAATTTTATTTTAAACTTTTTTCAAATTCGAAAAAATCTAAAAAAAATTGTAAACATTTTTCTACAATATACATACAGCTTTTGCACATTTTCAAAAACTTTTCCTAAATCCTTTGACCCAAATATTCAAGGCACCCGCTGTTAGGCGTTCCGGCCATTTAAAGTTTAAATCCCTCATTTAAACTCGGGGAAAACCTGTAGGTCATTGTTCTAGAATCTAGCACGTATCTCCTATAGGCCTATATGGCATAGGACCTATAGCTATCCTACGGTCCGTATACCTGTTTAGACCCAATAAATTTTGGGAATTTCCTACTTTTATGGTCTTATTACCCTATTGAGTGTATTTGTAAGAAAACTCGAAGAGTCGATTGAATGGCTAGGAAGGAGTGAGCCGAAAATAACGTAAATAAGAATTGCATCTTATTACGGGTAGATGACAATTCCGCCGCACCAGATATCAGGGAACGGTGCCAACACTACACGGCTTCCTTTTACTCAGCCAAACTGCTGCTACCAGTCAGCGGGAGTCTTTTACACCTAACGAGGATTAAAATAAAGAATATAAGATTTTGTAAACATCTTAGACCTCGATATGGGGAGTCGCGCCTGATTCAAATGAAACCACGACTATAAAATGTAACGCTGGCATCTGACACACGCGCTGTACATGAGACACGTGTCTCATGTCACAGAACATCTCTCCCCCCCACTCTCTCTCCCCCTCTCTTATAAGTTTTGAGTACTTGGATGTGTAATAATAATAATGATAAGTGTCATAATAATTAATTTTTCATAATGAAATTTCAATTTTTAATATTCTTCTCCATGAAATATAATTAGCCTAATTCTAAATGTAGATGCGTAGCATAAGTGCGACACAATGTGTTCTTTCAGAGAACTGATATCGGTCCGCATCGGTGTTTTATAAACAAAGCTTGACTAAGCAGGCAAAGGAGAGAATGTTTGAAGTTTGAAGAATGAATCAATACATTTCTTAAATGTTCAAAATTATATAAGTTTCAAAAAATTTTAGGTTGAAACAATACTACTGAAGGATTTTACATTGTTATTGAAACATTCAAATTCCAAAATTTCACTTATAAATTAAAGATTTAAAAAAATCAAATAATGCAAGTTTTTGAGTTTGCATTCAGCACTCTGAAATTTTAATGATTCGAGGCTTATTTTATTTAAAATAATTAAATTTCAATTTTTTTATTTTTGCCCTGGCGGACCGGCCGAACGCAAACATTACGCTACAGCATGACAGCCACTTTGTTTTTTTATTTTTTAACGCTGAGAAAGCAACTTGTTGCAATTACGGCATGACCATTTAATGTAAATTTTAAGGTTTTATTATAATTGCAACAATTTACATATTAATTTTGTTTCCTTTATTAATTATAATGCCATATTACTTTAGCATTACTTTACCATTACTTTACCGTTACGCTGTAGCGTAATGTTTGCGTTCGGCCGGTCCGCCAGGGTGAATATTTCATTTTTACTTTCTTATTCTAAATTTATTATAACAGATATAGCGAACCTCAGAGCGTGTCCTTAGTTCTTGCAGAGAAATTTGTATAGGTGTTCAAAATTATATTATTTTCAAACTATTTCAACTTAAAAGCAGTACAATTTAGTGATTATCGAGGGGTTGACAACTCAACCGACTGGGTGTACACCTACTTCTGACTTCAAGATACTTCAGGATATTTCAGTGACTTCAGAAGATTTCACTGACTTCAGGAGATTTCAAGTGACTTCAGGAGAATTCAAGTGACTTCATGGGAATTCACGTGACTTCAAGTGACTTCATGTGACTTCATGTGAATTCAAATTACTTCAGATATTTCAGGAGATTTCAAGTGACTTCAGGAGAATTCAAGTGACTTCAAGTGATTTCAAGTGATTTCATGTGAATTCAAATGACTTCAGATATTTCAGGAGATTTCAAGTGACTTCAGGAAAATTCAAGTGACTTCAAGTGAATTCAAGTGATTTCAAGTGACTTCATGTGAATTCACGTGAACTCATGTGAATTCAAATGACTTCAGATATTTCAGGAGATTTCAAGTGACTTCAGAAGAATTCAAGTGACTTCAAGTGAATTCAGGTGATTTCAAGTGACTTCACGTGAATTCGCGTTACTTCATGTGAATGCAAATGGCTTCAGATATTCCGGGAGATTTCAATTTACTTCAGGAGAATTCAAATGACTTCAAGGGGGCTATCCATATACCACGTGGATAATTTTTTACTACATCTACACCCCCGCCCCACCCCTCGTGGACAAGCGTGGACTTTTGACGAACCTTCTTCCCCTCTGGCTCCTCTGTCCACGTGGATTTATATCATATTTGATAAAAATATGGATATTATTGGTATTCAAAAGCTACGGAGCCAACAGGAGCTGTGAATTGTATGAGAATATGGTTTTTTATAAAAACATAAGCTTCATGATACAAAGCAAGAAGTCCAAACAAAAATTATAGTGAATATCGAGGGGTTAACAACTCGTGAAGTCAGGTGTACACCTTCGCTGAAGTCACTGGCGTGAAGTCACTTGAATTCACATGAAGTCACTGAAATCAATTGAAGTCAGTGTACAATCCGTCAGTCGAGTTGTGAACCCCTCGGTGAATATTTTTTTAGTTTTTTATGTGTTTCTAAAAAGAAATCCGAAGATTCAGGAAAGCGGGACCCAAATTTATTCAAATCCAAAAAATAATTAAATGCGTTTTCAAAAAAAATGATATACAGATTTGTGGGTGATTCTGAACCAATCTATTTAGATTATTACATTTACTAAGTCAGAATCGTCAATATTAGATGAATCGAGCTGAAACTCAACATTGTTCTTCACACTTAGCTACAGAATACGAATAAATAATTAGTTTCCAAATATCACCCCCATATGTTTGTTTTATAGGGACCCAAAAACAGCCTATAATATTGAAATATTGGGGTTTGCGAGTTGCTGGCGCTAATTATGATTTTTTTGCGGTTTTTTTAAACAAAGTGTTTCTAATATATAAAATACTGCTTCTCACTGATAATTAGACGTTTACATGCATTGTTTTAATAAATTATTATTGCTTTTAGCAATTTTCTCTCAGAATACAGTCAGAAAGTCGCGGTTTTTCCGAATTTTATAATTGGAGTGAGATGGTAAATAAAGCAAGTTGACAAACATAATTGTTTAAACAATTTATTATTGTTGAATACTATCTTCTCTTAGATAATTGCTAGAAACTTGCGGGTTTTTCTTATTTTCAACTTTGCTTCGGCTTTTCAGTTATGAACAAATAATAAATAAACAATGAAGAGAATATTCTTCTAGCATTTCTCTAAGAGATAATAGTTATAAACCATAATAAATTGTATGAACAATTATGTTTAGTAACTTACATTATGATCTCACGAAGTAAAAAGTAGACAAAAAGTCAAAAAATTTCAGAAAAAATCACAACTATCTAGCATTATTATAGGGCAAAATAGTTAAAAACAATAATTATTTTAAAAAAATGATTTTTGTTGAATTTCAGTCACTATTACCATACTCTAAGTGAAAAGTAGAAGAAGAGTTGAAAATTCCACAAAAAACCGCAACTTTATGACATTATTGAAAAATAATATCATTAAAAATAATAATGAATTGTTTGAACAATTATGTTTGTTAACATGATTTAATTCTGACCCTACTATAATTTGAAAGTGAACCAAAAGTGGAAAATTTTAGAATAAACTGCAATATTCTAGGATTATTCCAAGAGAATATTATTTTTAATATGAAATGGTTTAAACAATTATTTCTGTTGAATTCAGTTGAGTATTGCCTCGCTCTAACTCAAAAGTTCAGAACCAGTTGAAAAATTTAGATAAAACTGCGACTTTTCAACTCCATTCTAAGATAAAATGGCTATAAACAATAATTAATTGTTTGAACAATTTATTTAAACATCAAATTATCACAATTAAGTAATATTTTATTTATTAGAAACAGTGTTTACCAAAAAAAACCTCAACAAAATAATGGTCAGGGCCAGAAACGCAATACCCAATAGGTACCCTCGCGCGTACATACACAGATGCATACGGTTGAGCACCACAGCGCTTCGTCCAGCTTCGAGATCGAGCTCCCTCGAGGCGGAGCACCGCACAATAGAAAAGGTTCGCTAGGCCAAGTCAAGTACGATGGTACCCTGAGATGCGTTTAACCCGGAGGAATTATCGCTTTTAAAAAGTCGTACAAAATTTCCTTACATCATTTTTGATAGGACCTGTAATTTGGTTTTATTTGTCGAAAATACTATGTAAAATATCGAAAATTCAAATCTTTAGCCAAACGACGCGAAATGCGGGGAAAAGTTTTTGGAGAAATTTCAGCTTTTAAAAATTCCTGTAAAATTTCCTCAAAACATTTTTCAACATAACTCGTCGTTTTTAATTTATTTATTAAAATGGGTATGCATATGTAAACATCATGCGTTAAGAGTTTTTAATACTTTGATTCGCAAAAAGTTTATAACGAGTAGCTCTTTTTTCCAATTTCTTGAAAATCAAGCTTTTCCCATTTAAAACCCCATGTTTATTTCAAAGGCTTGGGGGCACGGGTTAACTTTGACAAAAAAAGGAAACAAGAAAAATGTTGAGTTGATAAACTGTAAATATAAATTAAGTATTTATTTTTAAAATTGAGCTATAGTTCGACTCTTAACAATAGAATAATAAGGAAATTGATTTTATAAGACGATTATGAATCTTCGATTGAAATTTCAAAATCTTTTTTCAATTTTCATAAACATTTTGATTAATATATTCATAATTGAATGCTTTTATTTAATTTCAAATCCATTCAAATATTATTGCATTCTACAATACTCCATTTTTTAAACATTCAGTTTGAAAATTTTTAATTAAAAAATTTGTATTTCAATATTTAACAATATTTGACTATTTATTTAAAATAAGAAATTACAAATCAAACATTCAAAAATAAACTAAATAAAATTGAATCATTTAAAATAACTCACGAAGGAATAGTAAGGAGTAGTATCCCTGTAAGTGGGGAGTGGGACGAGCGACGTCCAAGAATTCGTTAATGCTTGCCACGAATGAAAACTCGTATGCTGCCCCGTGCACAAGCGCACTGGCGGTTGCCATGCCAACGATATCAACACGCGTTTGAAGTTTCGAACTTGTGTATTGAACGAACATAAACAAACGAACATAACCTGCATGTGCATCGAGATGTCAAAATATAACATAGGGGAGTGAGTATAACACGTGAATGTGAAAACAGCTCTGCGCATGTTCACGGGGCAGCATACGAGTTTTTATTCGTAGCAAGCATTAACGAATTCTTGGACGTCTCTTGTCCCACCTCTGCTCACCAAACACATAAGGTGATACCACTCCTTACTATTTCTTCGTGAATAAAATAAACCTCGAATCGTTCGAATTTCAGGGTGCTGAATGTAAACTTTAAAATTTGCATTTTTTCAGTTTTTTGAACTTTTAATTTGTAAATGACATTTTTCAATTCAGATTTTTCAAGAAACAACTTATAATCGCCGAGGGGTTGGCAACTCGTGAAGTCAGGTGTACACTTGTAATGAAATCTCCTGAAGTCTCCTGAAATATCTGAAATCTCCTGAAATATCTGAAGTCACTTGAAGTCACTTGAATCCACTTGAAGTCACATGAATTCACTTGAAGTCACTTGAATTCACTTGAAGTCACTTGAATTCATTTGAAGTCACTTGAAATCTCCTGAAATATCTGAATTCACTTGAATTCACTTGAAGTCACATGAATTCACTTGAAGTCACTTGAATTCACTTGAAGTCACATGAATTCACTTGAAGTCACTTGAAGTCACTTGAATTCACTTGAAGTCACATGAATTCACTTGAAGTCACTTGAATTGACTTGAAGTCACTTGAATTCCGTTGAAGTCACTTGAAATCTCCAGAAATATCTGAAGTAATTTGAATTCACATGAAGTCACGTGAATTCATCTGAAGTCACGTGAATTCATGTGAAGTCACTTGAAATCACCTAAATTCATTTGAGGTTACCCATATACCACGTGGACAGTTTGGGGTTGGGGTATAGCAAAAGTCGACAATTGTCCACAAGAGGAGCCGAAGGGGTCTATACAAAGTCTACGTGGACTAAGGTGGTCCAAAATTTTTTTTTTTTTCAATTTTATTGCATCACCTGCAAATTTGTTCAAATCCCAAAAAAATAAATGCGTTAAAAAAATGATATTCAGAGATTCCGCAAGCCCCCTATAGCTTAACACGTATTTTCCATAAGAAAGCAAGATGTTTTTGTATATTTTATTCAGAATCGTCAATATTATGTGTATCGAGTTGATCCTGAAAATTTTTTTACAGAATTAGCTATAGAATACGAATAAGAAATTACTTTTTGAAATTTGCCCAGATAAGTCTGTTTTGTAGGGTCCCGAATAAACCCCGTAAGTGAAACATTGGGAGTAGATAGGTAGGGAAGGTTCTGGATAAACTTTTTCGGACGGAGTCTGGATATTAAGACGAATTAAGACGGAGTCTAGATATGCAGGCTGCTAGGTGATGAGTCATCATCCCTCGTGAGCCGCCGCTCGGGAGATAAGGTGATGACGTAGACGGTGGTGTTGCATTTCAACCCCTGTATATAATTGCTTGTTATTGTACAGATAATTCTGAGAAAAAATAGTCGGTGCCTTTGAAGTCGGGGTGCGTATGTGATATGATTATTTTTAGGGCGTAAATACTTTCAAGGTTATATTTTGCAAGTTTAAACAGGTTTCAGCAGACGAGTGCATGAACATTCCTGATGCGCCATAGCATAATATTGCCAGCCGAAATAAATATTTAATTAAAATCACCCTTTGGCATTTGCCGACATTATGCGTCAGACGTCTCACATTTCATATAATATTAAACAATTCCTGGTAAACAAAATTCCATTCTGATGACGTCATCCTATTTCCAGGAATCCTTATCTACAGTCACATCCTGTTTTGACAATATAAATTTGATTTATTGCTTCCTTCTAGATAAAATATTTTAATTTAATTGAAATCCCCTTTGAGTTTTGCCGACATCATGCGTCAGGGGGTATCAAATTTCATATAATATTAAACAATTCCTGGTAAACAGAATTCCAGGAATCCTTATATACTGGGGGTTACCCTATGATGCAACATTTATGCTATATAAGGGTGCGCTCTCTCCTTCATTTTACCAGTACAATACTGACACCAGTCAAGAGTGCTTGTTGAATAGCAAGAAAAAGTGTGTTCAATACCTATTTACAAGCAAATTTTCTCTGTGATTCCGGAAAAAGAACTAATAACAAACGTGCACTAGTGAACTTGAAATCTGCAAAGTGTTTTTCATAAGTGTCTGCTGATTTTTCAGTTTAATTTGAAATTGGATTTGGAAATTCAATTCTGATGACGTCATCATAGTTCCTGGAATCCTTATCTACAGGGTTGCCATATTTCATCAATTTTGACACTATCTACAGTGTTGACAGATTTCATCAATTTTGAGACTACCTACAGTGCTGCCATCTTTAATCAATTTTGAGACTACCTACAGTGCTGCCATCTTTCATCAATTTTGAGACTACCTACAGTCCCAGTGGGCACAAAAGTGAGAAAAACGCCTTAAAAACATAATTTTTGTAAACATGTTTAGGACTTTTGGAAAGAACATCTTAAGAACGCCCTTTTCATTCACAGAATAATGTCCTCAGGTTTCGGACTTTTTGAAAACGTCTTTAAGACTCCTTTAGGACGAAAAAAAAAAGTTGTGATGACGTTATGTTGCACGTTATAATGATGGTAAGAGGATGTTCTCTACTCGTCTTTACAACGTCTATGTCTGCCGGTTTTCTGTTAATGAAACGTCCAAATATCACAAATTGTGAAAAGTTTTCCTAAAAAAACGTAGATTTCCAATACATCTGACTAGTTCATTAAGTACTTTAAACTGGAACATATATACAATTGTGAAAAAATAATGAATTAAAACATTCTCAGGGCGTTTTAAAAATGTCCTAAGGACGGTACGCGATTTTCATACATCATTCTTCCAATACAATTTTAAACAAAATAATTATATTTCGAGATATTTAAACAATTTTGAAAATGACAAAACTTAAAAGTTTCAAAAGAATGTATCCAATCATCATAAAAGGGGAACTTTAAAGTTGAGAGGAATGTTCCAAGGACGTTTTAAAAACGTCTTATGGACATTCTGCACCTTTTTGAAAATTAAATTTTTGTAATTTCAAATTTGTGTGATTGTACTGGAAGAATTGTGCTTAAAAGGTGCGGAACGTCCTTAAGACATTTTTAAGACGTCCGTACAACGTTCCTCTTATATAAGTACCCCTTTGTGATGATTGGTAACATATGCTTAAAACTTTCAAGTTTGGTTATTTTTACAATAATTGTTCAAATACATGAAAATAATTATTTTGTTCAGAATTGTATATTGGAAAATTATATTACCAAAGTCCCGGACCGTCCTTAGGACGTTTTTGAAACGTCCTACAAACGTTACTCTTATAAAAGTTCCTTTTTATGATAATTGGATATATTTGTTTAAAACATTGAAGTTATTATATTCACAATTGTTTAAATTTATTTAAAACATTAGGGTAACAGCACCAGCTATTGGCACCTATGTAAGACCGTTGTTAGCACCCCTCTCTTATTTACTTTAAATGATGTGAAAATGAAAATATTCAACCTAATTTGATAAAAAAAAAATATTCAGAGTATCATAAATATGTTGATTTTTCTATTATTCAATACAAATTAGAGGCAAACTGCCAACAAAATATGAAAGGAGCGGGATGCCCTTAGGACGTTTTCAATACGTCCTTAGAACGTTCCTCTTATAAAAGTTTCCTTTTATGCTGATTGAAT
>CAKNXH010057669.1:79828-105470 GCA_932178445.1 Andricus quercusramuli | reverse complement strand
TCAGGGAGAATCAAATCGGCGAGGGACACCTGGAGTACCTTCCTTGTTAGGCAAAGTGTTGTACTATTGGATAGTAGTTTATGGAGGAAAAATTTTGTCATTCGGATAAGTATTGACCGAGGGGGAGGGGGTGAAAGTTTTGGGATTTTCGCGGATATCGTCTATTTCGGCGATTTTTAACTCTTCTAATAGCGATGAAAGAAATGTTGTCTAGTACAGTTTCGATAGGGTTTTTTTACGCCCTTTCGATTGGTGTTACGCATTTTCTCAAAAAATAAATATCTGACCTTCAAAATTGAAGGTCAAAAATAAATTTCACTTTTTTTGGAAATAAGGCAGGTTTTTTGCTTTTTTTTTATCTTAAAAGAAAGCTTAGGTTTTTTCCTATAAGACTATGTAGATTAGAAAGTGGGATTCAAATTTTTATTTTATGAAAATAAGCGTTGATTACTCCTGTACGCGCATGATGCTGGCGCTAGAGCCCCGCAACGCACCGTGGTGCCTTCATGGTATTGTTCTTACGAAAACTAATAATATATGCTAGTATATTTGAACTCTTTCTGCACTTTTACAGGGTTGAGAATGCCATTATTTAAATGCCTGCATTACGTTCACTGAAGAATTTTGAAAAAATTTTGAATTTTGGAAAATCAAGTTATTGAATGAGAGGTGGTCGAAAATGTGGTTTTATGGATTAAGTAAAGTTAAAGCTGGGAAATTTTTTTATTTTGATGTCTGGTCTTCTATCTGCCTTTCTTTCCGCCTTTCTTTCCGCCTTTCTTTTATTTAGTGACAGTTGTTTCCACTTTTTTTTGTCTAATTTTCGTTTCTTCCCTTTTGGGAAGTAGTCGCATTCCGTGGCTGAGGAAAGTTTCTTCAATTGAAGTCTCCCATCTTTAGTAGGTATAAATGCATGGTATTGCAAAGTCCCTTTGATTGTGACTGCAGCATCTTATCTGCTTTTCCGATCTTTAGCAGTGGCTTCGTGATCTTCCTTGCTACTAAAAATGATTTCAGTTTCCTTGCAGTACTTATTTGCCCACTGAAATAGACAAGAAGCATCTAGAATGCGATCTTCAGGGGAACATTGTAGGATAAACCTTGCTGCATTTTCATATTTTTGATGTTACGGTTTTGACCAGATAAATTGTATTAATGATTTTGATGTTAATTGTTTTTTTTTGTCTACTAGTCTAGATCAATATTTTTCAATATTGATTTATTTTCTAAATTGTGAAAAAATTGCTCTCAAGCTCTGCTGAGAAACGAACCCAGGTCTTCCAGATTGCCGGTCTGGTACTCTACCCACTAAGCTACTTAGAGACGAGAGAAATTTCTTCACAATTCCTACAAGTTAAGTCCGACGTCATTCCTTAACTTGTAAGATTTAGTTTTCCAACATTCGATTGTTTTATATTTCTGATTTTATGGTTTTAACCAGATAAATTGTATTAAACAATTTAATGTTGAGTGTTTTTTTGTGTCTACTGGTCTAAATCAATATTTTTGAATATTGATTTATTTTCTAAATCGTGAAAAAATTGCTCTCTAGCTCAGCTGGGAACCGAACCCAGGTCTTCCAGATTGCGGGTCTGGTGCTCTACCCACTAAGCTACTGAGAGACGAGAGAAATTTCTTCACAATCCCTACAAGTTGAATTCCGGTGTCATTCCTTAACTTGTAAGATTTTATTTTCCAACATTCGAATGTTTCATATTTTTGATGTTATGGTTTTGACCAGATAAATTGTATTAATAATTTTGATGTTGATTGTTTTTTTTTCTACGGGTCTAAATCAATATTTCTCAATATCGATTTATTTTCTAAATTGTGAAAAAATTGCTCTCTAGCTCAGCTCAGCTCATTCGTCCGTATGCCATCACATGCTCCCTTACCATGATCGCATTCTAGATGCTTCATCCCTATTTCAGTGCGCAAAGAAGTAGTGCAAGCAAACTAAAATCATTTTTAGTAGCAAGGAAGATCACGAAGCCACTGCTAAAGATCTGAAAAGCAGATTCGATGCTGCAGTCAGAATCAAAGGGATTTTCCTCAACCACGGAATTCGACTACTACCCAAAAGAGAAGAAACAAAAATTAGAAAAAAAGTGAAAACAACTGTCACTAAAAAAATGAAAGGCGAAAAGAAAGGCAGATAGAAGACCAGACATGAACATAAAAAAATTTCCGAGCATTAATTTTACTTAATCCATAAAACCTCTTTTTCGACCACCTCTCATTCAATAACTTGATTTTCCAAATTCAAAATTTTTTCAAAATTCTTCAGTGAACGTAATGCAGGCATTTAAATAATGGCATTCTCAACGCTGTAAAAGTGCAGAGAGCGTTCAAATATACTAGCATATATTATTAGTTTTCGTAAGAACAATACCATAAAGGCACCACGGTGCGTTGCGCGGCTCTAGCGCCAGCATCATGCGCGTACCGGAGTAATCAACGCTTATTTTCATAAATTAAAAATTTTAATCCCACTTTCTAATCTACTTAGTCTTATAGGAAAAAACCTAAGCTTTCTTTTAAGACCAAAAAAAAAGCAAAAAAACCTGTCTTGTTAAAAAAAAAAGACAAAATTATTTCCCCATAAACTACTATTCAATAGCACAACACTTTGCCTAAGTTTAACTCAGATCGGACAACTTTCACTTTTTGAGTAGGTAAACTTGAGAAATAACGCCCCATATATATCTTCTAGGATGCACCAAAAAGGAGAATTTTGTAGAAACACGGATTTTGGGCGGGATTTTTTAAAATGGCGGCGAAGCTTAAGTGGGGGTATTAGCAAACTTAGTATGTTTTTCAGGATGTCAAAAAGTATTATATTACTAGTTTTCATCTCTTCGGAATTTTTTTCAGGTAAAAGTACCAATTGCGTGGGCTATACGCTATTCATGCGTCGAATGACAAAACCCCCCTGCATTTCTTACCGAAAAATAATTTTATATACTATCAAAAAAGCTGTCGAAACTTTAAAATTGAATTTACAATCCACTGTAAAATCACCGCACCTCAAGTGGCAAAATCGGATTTCGGTCAGTAAAATCGCATTCTCGAACGATGTGGATTTATGGTCGGACATAATATTAAATGGTTACGCGTGGTGATGCTAAGACCTGTTGTACTTTTTAGTTCAAAAATAGACCTTATTGAAGTCATGAAGCTCCTTCTTTAAACTCAATTTTATATTCGGTCGTTTTTAAAGTCTTGAGGCAACATTTCTCCAAAGATAATGTGTGGTGTAGAGCGTCAACTTTTTATGAATTTAAATTAATTTATTACACTTTTTGCAGGATTGGAAAAGTGTTTCTAGATTCTGCTGAGAATTTTTTCATTTTTTCGTTCTTATCTCTTGCGAATGTTGGACTCTTGATTGTCGATCACGTTCATTTCCAGTATAATGGATTCCTTCTGGGTATTCTACTCTATTCACTTGCAAGAGTATCCAAATTTACGAAAAAGGTAATTTGACCTAAATTTAATAATTTAAAATCTTTGTTTACTTCTTAGTATTAATTGAAGGATCCCGAGGCATAAAACCGTAAGTGCAAAATTTCGGAAATACTTTTTTTAAGCTTAAACTGATTGTTTGGACCTAACTCATGCCTCTGTAGACGATAATGAACCATTTCGACTTAGAAGTGGGTCCATATCCAGATTTGGTATTTTTTTGGATAAATAATAACATATTTTTGCTTGTTCTTTTCACAATTCAACAGGGCTAAGTAATAGCTCAAAAGATTTTCTTGTTTTCTTTTTTAAATTGAAAATTAAAGAAGTTATGCAACTCTTTGCGTGTCAATATTTTTGTTTTCGGGGATGCGCCGCACCATGGACAAGGTGTTTTCTCAGAGGTGGTTGTTTATTGCAGGATATTCCTTCTGTGGTTTGGTAGATTTAAGTAATAACTCGAAAGAACTATGTTGTTTTTTTTTATTGAAAAATTAAAAAGTTATGCAATTTTTTCTGTGTCAGGTCCGGCATTTTTTTGGATGCGCTGTTATTTGGCAAGGGTATAATTCAGTTACTTGCTTTTTTGTGAGCGCTCCTTTCGCGATTCGATGGATCTAAGTAACAGCTCAAATACAATTTTTTTTTAATAAAAAAAATGAAAAATGTATGCAACTCTTTCCGAATAAAAATTGGGGCTTTTTGGGATGCGCCACACCTTTGACAAGAGTTTTTTCGAAAGTTGTAAAATTTGAATTTTTGGACTAAAGCCCTTATACCCCGGAACTCTGCGAATATCAAAATTCCTATAAGTTTAAACAAAGCTTACAACTAAAGGACCAAAAGTGAATACATTTGGACGAATAAATGCTTCGAGGGGCTATTAACTTTTAAAATCATTTGAAATCCCAAAATGACTCACTAAACGTCTAATAAATCCAGAAATAAAATAAAATCTATTTGGAAAGAGTGTGTCATATAGATTCAAAATAGACGATAAGCTGATTTCTGCTTGGATTTCAAGACTATGCCCAACAGACTCCAGAGTCTGATATTTTTTATTTGAAACCTCCAGCAAACCTGGGCTTGTCTGTGTTGGGATTGTCAAAATATTCTATTTATTTTTATTATATATTTATTACTATTGTATATTATTTAGTTTTAATTTCCAACAGACGCTGACCTGGTTTCGGTAAGTTTGTCTTTGAATTTTCTAACAAAAACCAACCGACTCTTGAGTCGAATGGGTTCTATTTGTTATTTTCAAGAGATGCTGATCTGTTTCATATTGGTTTCTTTTGAAATTTGCTAAGAAGACCAAACCAATTTCAGAGTCTTATGTGTTTTATTTGGATTTTCGAACAGAGTTTCACGAATATTGTTCTTTGAATATTGTAATTCACTTGGATTTTCAAAAAAAAAAATTAAATTTGCTTCTGCTTATTTGGCTATGTGACAGTTTTCTGTAATAGTGTTATGTATCTTACATTTCATTAAAAGAATGTTGTGCAAGTGTATCATTCTGTAATAGATCCAAACAGCAGCAAAGACTTAGTGTACCATTATTGCAGCTCTATCTAGAAATCGACACAGAATCCAATTTATATTAAGTTTGAAGATCCAAGCAGGTTACAGTCCTGAAACAGTCAAATAGATCCCAACAGCATTTTTTGAGAGGACGGGACTACCTTCTTTTTTTCTCGCCTAAAAATTCCCTCAAATCCGCTTTCACATTTCTTTAGGGTCAATACCAGTAGGCCCACTACGCCATGCTTTAGCGTCTACTTTTTACCTGCTCAGTTCTCTACGCGGCTTCCTCCTCAAAGCTACTTTTCTGAACACTGAGTACCTCATACTCCCCGGAAGATGGTCAGTCAGGAGCTTGTCTCTTCGCGTGGCGCTTAGTTAGCATTGCGGTTTGCTGACTCTCTAGTAGCTGGTCATCCTGTGAGGATTCCTGCAACTCGCTACTAGGTGACCGCAGTCTTTTCAGCAGTAGCAGCATGTTGCTAACGTCTTCTCGTAGACCCTGTAGGAAATCAACCGATCCAGAAGAATCTCGCCAGAACCTCTTTCACTTAATCTGTCCCAGTGATTGGTTCGTCGTCCAGGATCTCCACCTTGTTCCTGGCGAAGAGATGGTGGACATCGGCACTCTCCCCAATAGCTTCCTTAATGGCTGAGGTTAGTTTTTTCCCCTCTAGTGCCGCCCCCCCTCCCCCCTTTATAAGAAGCTCACCGTTTCGGGTATCCATTTCCCTTGGCTTCAGCGCCAAGCCAATACGGGTCCCCTCCTCTTGTTTGATACGAACCTCTTTGGGGCGTACGCACACCTCACTTTCTCCCTTACAAGAAAATATGCAATTGAAATCGATTGACTGTCATAGCGGCATGAAATCGTTAATCGAAAGTTTTGGTTAAAGGCAATGCAATTCGCACATGGTGAATCGTATTCGATGACCAAGTGCTGAACTGAAGGGACAAAATTATTTCGTGAACCCAGTTCAATGTCTGCAACTGCAGTGAACTGCAGTGAATTGTTCGACAAGTCAGTGGAGCGATATTTTGAATTCAATGGACAATTCTGGAAATAAAAGTTTTGAGTGGATCTCACTGTGCTTACATACGTTAGTCCTCTTGCCACTTGTCGTGATGAAATATGTGTATAAAGTGACGCTTCGTCGTTTCTCTCCGAAATTCCTGAAGACTCAGGGATTATTTAGTATAATTTTAATTATATTGACTAGGGATAATCCTCTTAAACTGTGTATTTAGTATTTTAAGACTTCAAATTTTCATTTCTAGCTCATTGGTTGTGTTAAAGTCACATTAGCAAAGGACGCACATTGGTCGCTTATCGTCAGAGCATGACCCTTTATATTGTTTTCAACTAACTAAGAAAGCACCCAAAGTGAGTCTGTGAAGTTTTGATAAAGAGAAATTGCTCTACCTCTATACATATATAGAAAATCCAAAAGTATTTTCTTTATTTTCATACTAGGTTAAGACTCTCTGGCCGAGTGTGTCGCCAAGGTGGTATGCGAAACAATAGCATCAGCGCATTATCCATTCGGCGTTTACGCACAGTTTGATCAGCACCATCTGCGCAGCATCTATTTCGTCCCTAATTGGCAGAACCATAGTTTTTTTCGACTGGTGAAGCTTTGTTTTGTTCATAATGACCTCCAGCTCTTTGTTACTCTTAATTCCATTTTCAATCTTCTCTTTGTTAAATCGCACATCGGACTTGTGGCTTTCATCTGGCACCTAAAGTTATGGTTATCATTGTCCTTACACAGCGGCCGTGAGCGTTGAAGGTGACATTAGTCGCCTCTAGATGCTTTCCTACAGCTACTGTCTGCCACTCTATAGGTTTCTAGTCGCCTACTGCCAGTAACCTATTAACTCCTAGATGTTCAAGATGTTCAGTGCATTTTGCGTGCACATTGCCTGTAGCCGAAATCACAATAGGATGAATAGATGCATCTCTGACGTTTTTCCGTATTGTCTTTACTTCATTCCTTAGCTCGCTATGCTTATGGAACTTGGTTGATAAGCAATGTCAATGATATGGACTTTTCCCCCTTTTTTCTCATGTATAACGATGTCTGGTCAATTGGAATATATCTATAGAAAAGCATCCATTCTGTTAAGAGTCCTAGGTTTAGGGCAATTTGTTGATGTATAATGCTCGCCACATCATTATGCCTGGGCATCTATTCTCTTTGAGCCATTACGCGACAACCATCAATAATGTGCTCGATGGATTCGTTGGTATCTCTGTTAGGCTCAAAGACCGAAAACGGCCAAAGACCGAAAAATACGGCCAAAACGCGTTCTGGCCGTTGCAGAAATGCCAGAACGCGTGGTGGCTGTTTTGAAAACGGCCAAAGACCGAAATAAACGACCAGAACTAGTTTTGGTCGTTTTCAGAGCGACCAGAACGCGTTCTGTCCCTTTTTAAACGACCAAAAACCGTTCTGACTGGTAGTTTTGAAAAGGGCTGACTCAAAACTGTTCTTTGGAGTAATCGAACTGTATAAGATGCATAGTAGAAAACAAGACTTCTTTGGGACAAAAATCCGCCGACTTCTAAAATCTCGATCGAAAAAAGTATTTTTTTTCAATACTGAGAAAGGATGGTACTTTGATGGATTTATTATTTAACATCAAAAAATGCAATTGTTTATTTTTGTACTATCTACAAACATCCGCCCCCTTTGAAACGTTAGAGTAACAATATAAAATGACCCTCCCCCCATATAAGAATTGAGATTGAATTCCAAATAAATTCAAATGAATTACGAATATATTTGTACCTTTTGGTATTTCAAAACATTCTACATTGATAACAATTTTTTTTTCAAGAATATGATACTGTGATGGCAAAATTAAACAATCTTTACTCCATAAACAAGAACTGTTGATTATTGAAACAATATTCACTTAAAATATCAGTTTGCCAGTAGCCAAAATATACGTTTGTTTATAAAAATTGGTTTAATAATTAACTGTTCTTGTCCTATGGAAAAATATGATAGCAAAGAATTGGCAATACATTTTTAGTTAGTTCCACTAAAAGTTTGGGCCTGTTTGTGGAATAATAGTGAAAAATTGAATTTGTTCATGAATATTATTTGAGTAACTAACAATGGTTGATTTGAAATAATAGCGGCAAGGATTCATTAGCAACACATTTTCGGGTAATAATGCAAACATGAAATTTAGCCTTTTGTCTACAAAAAGTGACCAACGTAAAACCAACGTAATATGTGGACTAGGGTGGCTGGAAAACACTTTTTTTCTCTAGAGGGCGACGATCCCCCCCATTTTGTTCCAAATCCGAGAAAAGAAAATGCCTTATTTTTGTTATTTCGATTTTAATTCCATTTGTTTAAATAATTGAGAATTAATTAAGCAATGAATGTATTTTTTTGTTGTGGTATATGATAAATAATTTTCATTAAGGCCTATTCTAGTTTTAAATAATCCTAGTTTTTGAATTGACTGAAGCGCGTCAACCGCAATTTTTTTGCAAAATGTAGTTTAATAATTATATAGTCTCAAGGAACTTTTCCTATGGGATTTTTAAGGTTATACCGTAAATGATGCGTTTTTTACAATTTTTCACATTTTAAAAATTTTAACAATTTTACAAGAGAACTAAATTATTTTTTAAAAAATGTTAAGCATACTCAAATACTCAACATAATCTTCAGCGGTTTCTATTTTCTTACTTTAATCAGACTATGCCTTGAAAAGGACCTGAATTCAGGTTAAAACATGTCGGCAAAAATTTTTTTGTAATAAAAAAAATTTTTTAACACCAAAAAAAGCGGAATAGGCCTTAATGAAAATTATTTATTTGATTAAGCAATGTTAATAAATATTCCACTTGACCAATATAAATAATTTTAGGTGAAAAAAAGACGAGAATACAGTGCCCAGAAAGTCGTTTTTATGGAGAATTAATATTATTTTGTTTAAGTCAAATAACAACGTGTTTTAGTTTTTCTAATGATATATAACTATTCAACGCTATTAAGAAAAATTCTAAGTTAAATATTACGCAAGAAAGGGGAGGGGGGTCAAGAAATCTTATGTATCCTTACGTGAACGGGGGGGGGGGGCAAAAGTGGTCAGAATCGCCCTTACGTAATTAATGAATGGCCCCTTAGGTGTGTCAAACCCATATATCCGATACATGAAATTTTTCGCTGAGTAATTCTCTACAAGCCTCTTTAATTTCCCTACACATTTTTTCAAACCTTAAAAAATTATTTCAAAAACTGATAAAAGTGATTTTTTCCCATGCATTTTACATGGGAAACTTCAAGTCAAAGCCGGCATCAGTTCAATTAAAAGAAACGTAAAAACAAAAATTAGGCATTTTCTTTTTTCAGATTCAAAACAAAATTTAACTCTAAAGGGCAGTTTCGAGTCCGCCCTTTTGAAAACTCACAATCAGAACGGGTTTTGTTCGCTTGAAAAAGGACAGAACGCGTTCTGGCATTTTCAAGAATGCCAGAACGCGTTCTGGTCGTTCTGAAAACGACCAAAACTAGTTCTGGTCGTTTATTTCGGTCTTTGGCCGTTTTCAAAACAGCCACAACGCGTTCTGGCATTTCTGCGACGGCCAGAACGCGTTTTGGTCGTTTTTTTCGGTCTTTGGCCGTTTTCGGTCTTGGAGCCTAACATCTCCACATAATTGGCACCGGTCAACCACGTCTTGTTGTAACACGTGTTTGCGATAATTTCTGGTGCTGACAACCCTGTCCTGAATCACAATGACGAACCTTTCCGTGTCTGGAAATAGGGCGCACTTTTTCAGCCAAATATTGGATGCATCACTATCCACTTCATGTTGATGTAACGCCTTGGGGTGCTCGCGGTAGGTGGCTTTTTGTCTCCATTGCATTTCCAATTCCTCTATTGTTTCTGCCCTGATATTCAAGGCTTCCTCTGAGGAAAAATTCAAGGGCGTGTAATCGAGGTCCACTTTGCAGATGGTTTTGTAAATCGCATCATCTCGCTTGTAATCAAAATAGTCTCGCAATTGTATAACTTGTGACTTACGTTGGGTACTTTGTCCCTTCAGATCCAGTCTAAATCTTATAATGAAGGCAGTCATTAGGCCCTTCTTAACTATCGTATGCCAAATATCCTTAGATTATAGAATACCCTGATATTGATATAATTCGCCTGTACCCATTGCCTCGGTGTAAATGTCGTTATCATTCTCTAGCTCTACAGTCACTGTTTCTCTTCTGATTAAATTCACTGTTGTGCATTGATCTATTCCGAAACCCATGTGGATATCATTAGAAAACTGCTTAGCGACATCGTTCACTTGTTGCAGCTTCTGGTTTGAGCTAGCGTATAGCTTCAGATCATCCATGCATAGAAGGTAGGTCAGTTGATGGCCATCCTCGTTATCACGTATTCTGAACCCATGACGCATGCTATTCAGTGTTTTGTTTAAGGGGTTCAACGCTAAGCAGAATTATAATGTACTGAATGAGTCTTCTTGAAAGATACTCCTCGTAATGCGTTTTGATCTAGTTATTCTTTTTTGTCCATGATCAAAATAGTTGATTGTTGTACCCCAAAACATTGCATGAATTAGAATGTCGATATGCGTTTGCAGATTTTGTGTAAGACTTCAAGCAAATAGTCCTGTGGTAACTGTAACGCATTTATAAATTGTTGAAAGACAGTTTACCGGTCAAAGTTCTGTTGGATCTTGTGCGTCTGATTTTTTAGGCAACATGTACGTAGTACATTTGAGCATAAAGTCTGACATAAGATCTGGGTGTTCGATGATCTTCTGAAAACACCTGGCCAAAGCAGGATGCATACTGGTCAGGTACTTGTACCAGAAATTGTGCACCATGTCCGGACCTGGAGCTTTCTAGTTACTTACCCTTTTCATAACGCCTAAAACATCTGAATCTGTGATGTTAGTAAGCTCCATTTCAGGGTTATTGCTTGCTCCTTCTTTCTCTAGTTAGAACCAAGCAGCGCCTACTATTCTTCTGTTTATTTTTTCTCAAACACCTTATGAGTATTCAGTCATGTCTTCCAATTGAAGCACTTCGGCATATTGCTGGATATTTTGCTTTACACTCAGTTTACGGAACAACCTTCTTTCATCAGCCTGAATGGTTATATGTGACGTGTTGCGAGAAAAGGCACCTTAGGGTCAGCAGGCGAATTTTTCAGTAGAATTGATTGAAGAAACGTTCGAAGTCAAATACTCAGAGAGTGAGGGTAATCTCCGGAATCCATCCCCTCCACTTACGACTGCATCTTCTCGCTCCGCGTTTAGCGAGTCCGGCGGACACAGAATGGAAAGATCTGTAGAAAGTGGTAAGAGTGGATTTCTCGGGCCGTCGGCACGCGTCGAAATAGACGATTTACGCCTCACTTTGAAGCTTATTTAATGAGAATTCCAATTTTTCAGATAAAAATTCAATTCTTTTGTAATGTGAAAGAGCGATTTAAAATCTATCAGTAGCATCGAAAACCTGAAAAGCGATTTTTTAACCCCAAGGTCCCTTTTCTCGCGGAACGACACACATTTTGCTGCCTTATTGCACTACTCTTATTGTACCGACGCAGTCTAACGGTAAGAACATCAACGGTCTGCCGTTAGGAGTCTATACTCTCATCCAATCTTGCTGGTGTCAATATCTCGTTGTTCCGCGGGTGGATTATTTTTGTAACATGGTGTATCAGCTTTGTGGTTCTATTTCCTTTATTATATTGATTCAATTGACCCAATTTGCCCCTTACTTTGTTAACATCCATATCCAACTTGATTTTCCATGTTGGATCTCGTTGCACCTCATTTGCACCTCTAACGCAGTTAGTGTAGGGCTCAAATGCCACCTCAAATGCACCTATGCCTTCAGCTTCATGTAGGTCTTCGTTATTCACACCATCCAGAGATAGTTTATCAATAGGAAGCTGCGGTTTTACTTCCATTTTAATTCCAGATATTTTAACAGCCGAAAGCAATCTGTTTACAGATATTGAGCGTTTTCGGTCTGCTGGATTCTGTTCCTTTATTCTTGTGGTCTAAATGTACTAAGCGTACTAGTGCACTAACGTCGTTGCAGGGGGCTGGTTTAAATAAGCTATGGGGCTGTAGTTCCTTGGACTTCGCAAATCTACGGTCTTAGGGATCACTACCGTGCGTCTCTCTACTAACCAATGCGGGATGGGTTGTTCTCCGTTTAAGAATGCAGTACATATACGAGCTAGGTGGCGCTGAAAAGTTCTTAGTTCTAGCGATAACTTTCCTCACTTCCTCAGGAGTAATTGGTGGACACTCCTCCTCTGCACATTACAACCTCTGCACATTAACCTCTTCTCGACTAGGCGGATTTTTAACGGCACATGACGTTTTATTGAATAGAGAGGAAGGATGAGTAGATAAGGTGGAATTTCCCTGAATCTACTTTACCCGTCGTTCAAGGCGCTCTTTGGCTGTTAAAATAGATCTTATTTTTTGCATCCAGAGGTGCTTGATTGTCCACTGTTTACACTTGTTCAGTTTGTGATTTGCTTTCCTTAATTTCGAGCAAGTTCCCTAACTTTTGGAGTGAATATTGTATTTGATGTTATGTAGCTAATCGCGCACTGAACATTTGATGCGCGCAGTCTCGCCGTTTTAATTTTAAACTGAAGCTGTGCAATACGCTCACGAATCTTACTCAGGCGTACTGAAGTATCATTACTTTAATTTTCGCTGAACTGGGAGACCGCCGTCTCGTAAACTGCACAGTTTAGAGTCCAGAGAATAACATCTTCGGGAAGCAAATCGGGAAGAGCAGCATTGTTTGCAGTTGATTTGTCTATAATGAGAAAGACTTTATAGTGAATTTTTGATTTCCTAGTTCTCATGATGGCATTATCAGCTATCTGCAAAGGTTGTCTTGCTGGAACAGCTGATATGTTCGCTGGAGGATGTCGCTCTTCTTCTTGTTGATTAAGAACTTTATATCTCTTTCGGCGTAAAAAGTATACCTGATATTGACCCAACTTTCATGTGTGCATGTAACCTCTTCGCGCTGGTGAGCTTCCTTGCCAACAGGTAAGGATGTCCCTCCTAAGTTGGTCCGACCATTTAAAACGATGTTCTCGCGTTTGTCCGGGGTCATTGCCTGGTCGTGACCTCGGTTTGGTCCTATTGCCACTCTCGACTGAACCATGGCATCCATCCGAGAGAGACCTATTGTGGGTTGCACTGCACGATACTGGTGAAGTAACCACATAATTCGTTGCATTGGGGAGTTCGCGCAATGCATCATTGCTGACTGCAAGAGCTGGAGCTCTCGGGCGCTTATTGTTATTATTATTATTGCTATTATTATAATATGTATCAATCGTATATTTTTATAAAATCAAAGATATTATTTATTGAATTAATTCAATTATTACTAAATTTATTGACTGCTTGTAACAAAAATTTATATAAAAATTTATGCTTTTATTCTTAAATTTCCAACCATTTGTGCTTGGCTTTATTTTGCAATTCTACAGTTTTGCTTGCCTGCAACTTGTATAAATCATATATTAATTCTAATCTGCTTGGTGAAGCTTTCTACTCTTTCTGTTTTTGGTGAGATTTAAATATGTAGGATATACTCAAAACGACTTAAGTCGTCCTTTTCTCTAATCTCTTAATTATCTTTACAAATATGTGAAGTATTACATCAGGTCATTTTTTTCAGGGAAATGTTTTAAAAGGCACAGCTTGGTTTACTGTCTTAGTAAACTTCAAACATATTTATGTGTATGTAGCACCTGCTTATGCTGTGTGGCTTCTCAGATGGTGCCACAAAAGCAACACATTTTTGAGAAGAATAATCAGTCTTGGATTAATTGTTCTGTCGGTGTTTGCCTTTTCCTTCTGGCCCTTTAGAACTCAGCTGTTTCAGGTATTTCAGTTGAGCCGTTCTCTAGAAAAACCACCTAAGTTGACTTAGGTTTTGGCAAAAATGATGAAAGACATTTTTAAAATGTGCTTTTACAAAGCAGAATACATTTGAAAAATATGTATCGTTTACAATACGAAGATACGCTCTCGAGCAGTTGTATCAAAGCATAAAATTGAAAATTTGAACTATATAACAATTTTAACAAATAATACATTTAAGCTCGATTTAGGTTGTTTTTCCAGAGACCGTCTTATTTTTTTTTACAAAATTTGAGATATGATCAGAAACTTTGCATCATTATTCATAAATATTTATTTTTATATCACCCTTTACAAATTTCTTCCACTACTGTCAGCCTTCTTCTCCTTGTACCCAATTTTTGATTTTTTAAATACTTTATAATTCAAAATCATACATTCAATTTATTTTTGGGGATCTGCTATTGAAGATCGATTTTCACAAAAAAATATTTAAAAATTCTCTGAAAAGCCAGGCCTCTGAAAAAATCCAAAAATTTGATTTATGAAACAAAAATCTGGTGGCCACAAAATGGTTTGTCCGGCCTAGAACTAACAGGATGTCTTTCTTTTAAATGGTTAAGGATAGTTGCCACAAAGTTTTAAAATTTTAACTATAACTTGATGCCGGCTAAATTATATTTATTGTTATAAATTATATTTATAATCATGAATTATATTTGGCTTAGGAAAAACTGAGCCGCGGCACACAGTGGTAAGTGAAAACGCCCCTGAAAACCGACAGCGCTCGTGCGGCTTCGATGTTCGTTCCACGATTGTAAACTTTTACCTGGCGAGCACGACCCAGTCGCGTGAGATACTGACCTAGCGAGATTGACGAAAAGACCCTCGCTCATGAACTTTCAAGGCCTTGGTATGCTCGAACGCAAACGTTCATGCTCACGCTTACGCAACGCAGTTTGGAACGCATTTTTGAGTTATACTGAGTGGAGGCGTACCAGTAAAACTCGTCGCGATCTCACTGTGGCAACCGCCGCAAGGGTGGAGATGGAAGGTGGCGAACGTTTAGGATTAAAAATTATGAGTTTCATGAAGAAAATACAATCAAATGTAAACCGAAATTTCACTATAAATTTGTATTCAATTAAAATTTTCACAAATTACAAAATTATCATTTTTCTACATACATTCCACTACAATCAATGCACTTTTGCCATTGGATTTTTAGCCCTCGAATTTCAGTATCATAGAACGAAGGTGGTTGGGTCTGAAGCCATTGGCGCACGAAGTGCTTTACCTCCTGATCGGTGTTGAAACGCTGACCTCCCAACGCCTCTTTCAGTGGCCCAAACAAATAGTAGTTACAGGCTGAGAGATCAGGGCTATAGGCAGGATGTTCCAGAAAGATCCAGTGCAGTTACTGCAGTTTTTCTTGAGTTAGAGCGAGGCCTAGTGTTGTCGTGCAAGAGAAGGACACTGCAGATAGGGGTGCCCCGTCTTTTGGACTTTTAGGCTGCCTTAGCTTTGTCCAAATGCTTAGAACAGCACTCAGCATTTCCCATCTTCCTTTAGTACAGAAAATCAACGAGCACAACCCTCTGTGATCCCAAAAACTAGTTGCGAGCACCCATTTTTCACCCCCCGCGTGACGCTGTTTCTGGACCGCTGTGCATAAGGCGTGTTCTGTACGTTTTCACGCTCCTCTATAAATTTGTTGTACCACGCAAACAGTCGCGTCTTCGATAATGTTTCACTACCAAACTGCTGCTTCAACCTACGCACAATTTCATTGGGCCTTATGTCTTCTTTACTCATAAATTTTATTATAATGCGTTACGCCACAGACACTGGGATCTCTTTCTCACTCATCGCGCAAGTTACTCAACGAAAGAGAAGGGAGAGGCTTAAATAGTACCGATCAAGTTCGAAATAACCCCGCTTCAGCTTCCAATTGGTCCTAAGTCTACACGGTCGATTATGTGACAGTGCAGAAGAAATTTCGGTTAATATTTGATTTAACTATCGTAATAAACAAATGTTCATATTTAACAATTTTAATCATTATTCTTAACAAATTTTATAAACAAATACTTACATTGTCCAATTTTGTGCAGAAAACATTAGGGTTTTCACAGATTCTGATTGGAATCACCTTTAAAGTCATGGAAATAAATTATCAGTAACAATGGCTATTGTTGTAAAACATTCGATCATTTTACCTAAAATAGTATTTCTTACTCTTCGGAAAGCACCGAATTGTTGAAGTGAAATAAGATGTTTGATTCGAAGTTAATTCTTTTTTAAGAAATTCGAAAATGTAATTATTGTAATTAATTATGATCAATTACATAATAGTATTCTACGTTAGGTCAAAAAATAAGAGTGTGCATACCCCTCTCGATCATCTTCCTGCATAATAAATTTTAGTACACCTATGTTAAATTAAAGATTCGTTTTCACTCCCGAGTTTGCGTACCCGCCTTGTTTGCCTACCTGCGTACCATATACTTTCATTTTCATTACGTTCATCTTCGTTCCTCGACCTTCGGCTGAACATGCACTCGGGCACTCAAAGACTGGAAGTATTTTTGTTATATATAAATCGTTTTGCAGGTTTTCCCGTAAGCTGCTACAACATTTGGAATGCACCATTTTACGACTTGGAGGTCCGCTCACGTTATTGGCGATTGAATAGTAACCGTTTTTATAAGGAAATGGACAAAAAATAACTAGTAGATGACACCCTCTTATTACATTTGATCATCGGATAACAATTTATAATTTTTTTAACAATTTCAATTAACATGTGAGCCATTTGGTTATTTGTAGACTTGATAACTTCATTCTTGAAACATAATCAACTGTAGATAATTAATTTCCTAATTTCACTACGAGACATGGATAAAGGTGAACAATTTCCTGTTTGGATTCAACTAACCAAGTATACAGTGTGTCCCAGTACTCAAAAAACATTTTTGTATTTTTGAATTATAACAAAAAAATGGCGTCGAAAATAATTATAAAAAAATTGTGCTAAAGTTAATAATTACCGAGTAATTAACAATTAAAGATTAACCAATCAGAAGCAGGCGTTAGAAGGTCGACAGTCCAGGTGCCATTGACAAGAGTGTGTGCATAAACAAGTGCAGTTCGTATAATTTCTCCTCCGTTCGCTTTTCCAGTAGGTTGCGACTCTCTGGTGTAACTTCACACATCAACGAGATACAAAAATTGAAAAAAATATTTTCCACAATCAACCAGATTCGACAATATTCTCATGAATTCTGTAAATTTCCTTGAATTTTGTAGAATTTTCGAAAACTCAGTGGAATTCTCCTGAATTCTAAAGAATTCTCTTCGATTCAGCAGAATTCTCTAACGTTCGGCAGAATTCTCTTTAGATCGAGAGCATTCTCTTGAATAATGTAGAATTCATCCTGAACTCAGTAGAATTCTCTTGAAATATGTAAAATTATCTTAAACTTTGTTTAATTCTCTTAAATTCAGTATAATTCTTCTAGGTTTGGCAGAATTCTCTTGAATTTAGTCAAATTATCCTGTTTTCTACTGAATTCAAGAGAATTTCACTGATTTCAAGACAATTTTGCTGATTTCAAGAGAATTTTGTCAAACCCAAGATAATTCTACTAAATTGAAGAGGATTTTACGTAATTAAAGAGAATTCTACTGAATTCAAAAGAAAGATACAGAATTCATGAGAATGTTTTCGAATTTGGTTGATTGTGGAAAATGTTTTTTTTCAATTTTCGTATCTCGTTGACGTGTGAAGTTACACCTGAGAGTCACAACCTACTGCAAAAGCGAACGGGGGAGATGTTATACGAATTGAATTTTAAATTAAGGTCAAACAGAAATCTATTCTCTCATGAATAATTTTATACAATATGAGCATGAAGAAGATTCAAAATTAAAAAACAGACATCTGAGCTACCTCACTCTTCGGTTCATTAGGGACAAAAACAGGTAAATATGGTAACTTACCATGAATTACCCAAAATTAATTATTTCCAATTTCCATAAATTTAAGGAAATTTATGAAAATTTGCGGCAATTCATGGTAATTTTACAGGTAAATATTTGTAAAGTGCTTTATTTGTTTGAGAATCATCTGATTCATACAAATAGGTTAGAGTTCAATTCTGAAACTGTTATTCTAATAAATAAAAACAAAAACTAACATGAAGGTTGGTGGTAACCATTACCCCAGAGGATATAGGCCGTACTTACAACGAGAGCAAATAAAAGAAACTGGAAGTATATAATTAATTATAATACTCATTCGTAAAATTTACTAACAAACATAATAATTTTTTGGATAGAATTATTTTCAGGGTTATCTAGCATATTCAGCCAGGCATTCCTTATCTTACGCATATCCCTACTTTCACTTATACATGCAAATCTTGCAGTATTACAAAATTGACATTCTACTAAGAGGTGGTACACAGGTTCTGTATTAAAACAATTCTCATGACAGTAGATACAGTAACCTTCAACATTCATACTGCAGGTTTTATTCGCGATTATAAGTCTAGTTACGAACTTATTTATTAACCTTAATTGCGCTATAATTCTGATAAAACTGAGTGGTGTTCTTAACAGGGTTAAATATTTCTGAGGTCATTCTCGCAAGGTTAATTGAGGATAAAGTATTAAAGCAGAGGACGAGTGGGCTCTCTGTAAATCTTCTAGATGTAATATTTTATCATCAGTTCTTATCCATGCCGATTTTTTTTTTTGTAGAGATGCAAAAGAAGTAATTCTCAATCGCCCTCTATTCCAATCTTTTTAAATATTCTTCTAACCAGGCGGGGCCAGTTGTATTTCTCTAGGGTTGACAGATCATCTTTTGGTCTATCCAGTTCTCTTAACCTTAAATAAGATCCTTTTGGGTATCGATCGTCGGACATATTGAGAATTTTCTCTACCCAATTGAGAATTGACCCAAAAACTCCAACTCCAAGTTGGGATGCACCTATTTCTCGCTACCGTTCGATCAATTCCAAAATGACTGGACAAATCGTGATACTTAATTGATAGCGCTTTACGCATGCCTGTTGGCGCGACATACAATTCCTTATTTTTATCTGTGTAATTGATTTTATACAATAAATCATCTCTTAATACGTAATCTTAACATTCGTCTTTCTCCGCTCGAGTACGTTCGTGTTCAGCTTTTTCTAGAATTTTTATTTTCCCGGCTAACTTTCATCAACTCTCTGCTACATCAAGATCTCATCTTTGCGCATCGAAATATTCAAAATCGTACCTGGTTCATCAAAAGAAATAGCCTCTTCTACATGTGCTCTAAATAATGCATCTACGTGTTGCATATTCTCACCTTTGCGATGGTGTATATCAAAATCAAAATCAGCGAGAGAGCTGAGCCAACGAATAATTTGTAGATTAGTTGTTTTTGATTTGTTAATATAAACCAATGCTTGGCAGTCCGTGAAAATGTCAAAATGAATACCGATTAGTAAAGGTCTTAATCTAGTCGTTTCCCACACTACAGCCAACAACTCAAGCTTACTAGAATGATACGATTTTTCCATTTCTGAAGTTTTTCTACTAATTGCGTAAATTAATTTCTGCTTCCCTCCTCGTTTTCTTGAAATGACATCGGTCCTAACCCGACTGCCGATGCATCCGTGTGCAATTCAGTACGATTTGATAGCGGATTATAAAGACCCAAAATAGGCTCCGAACTGATCAATTCTTTGATTTTCTGAAAAGAAAATTTCTGAGCTTCACCCAAGACAAACTTTACACCGGCTTTCAAAAGTTCTATTAACGGATCCATCAAACACGAAAATTTAGGAATAAAACGTCTCGAAAAATTTGCAAGTCCTACAAACCTTCTCACGTCATGCACATTTTCCGGCTGAGGAAACTCTACAATTGCTCTAATGTGTTTTACACCTGGCTGCATTCCGTATTTTCTACTTACAAATCCTAAATAATCCACTTTAGGCATCCCGAACTTGCATTTTTTAAAGTTTAAAGTTAAACCTGCTTTTATCATAAGATCCAAAACTTCGCTTAATTTTTGAATGAATTCCTCCCAAGTCTCGGCATAAATCAAGATGTCGTCAAAATAAGTAAGAGCTAAATTAGCATGATTTGAACCAAAACCCCTTCTAATTAATTCCGAGAAATAGAACTGGGCATTCATCAAACTTTAAGTTTCCATTTCCACTTTCCACTTTAAGTTTAAAACTTATCTTCTGTAGTTGAAAATTCAACTTCTTGGCTGAAATTTGAAGTACTTTCTTAAAAATGCACCTTTCTCGTTGAAGATTCTTGATTGCAGTTGAAAATAATTACGTGAAAAATTTAGCTATTTTCTAGAAAATTCTTGTTTTATGTGGCTAATAATTACTTTTTTGAACTGAAAATGCAACTCCTTCATTTTTTGGTAAAAATTTTTCTTTTTTTGTCTAAAATTCATTTATTTTGTTGGGATTTCGTTTCTTTTCATAGAAAATTAAGATTCTTGCTTGAAAATTCATCTTTGTTAGCTAAAAATCCACGTATTTCGTCGCAAACTCGTGTTATATAGTAGGAAATTATTCCTCTTGCTTGAAAATTTATCTTTTTGCTCAAGAATTGGAATATTTAGGTACAATATGTATCTATAATTTTGTTAAAAGACTCTCCTTTTTTGGTTGCAAATTAATATTTGAAACTGACATTTTAAATATTTCATTTTTTATTGTAAATTGAATAACTTTGTTCAAAATTCATTTTTTATTGGAGATACATCATTTCGGTGGAAATTTGAACTATTTGGTTAAAAATTCATGTACTTTGTTGGAAATTTGTCTTTTTCAATAGAAAATTAATCTTCATGGTAAGATTGAACAATTTTGTTAATATGGAACGTTATCTCCACTGGAGAGCTTTTATCAAACGTGGTTTGAGCCCCCCCCCCCCCCGTAAGTAGTTTGAGCGCAATGGGAGGTGGATCTCCGATGTGGTGGGGGAACCCACCGGGCGCGAACCTCAGCCGCAAACTTTGACGATACACTGAGAAAAAAATCCGCTTCTCCCAACACGATGCGTCGTGTTGAGAGTTTTCGTTTTGCCGTAACACGATGCAAGTTTTGGGAGAACACTCCTGTGAGTGTTACGGGAAAACGATGGCATCGTGTTGTGGCAACACGATCATCGTTTTGAGACGTTGCGTTGAATGCGAAGAAAATACAAACATGAGAGCCACTACGTTCTTTGAAGTTGCGAGGCATACCCCCACGTTGTTCTTCTCTGTCTCGGAAATTGCAAGTCACTCATAGATACCGTATAATTTTGAATGGAAAGTTGGAAAAAGCTCTTCAATAATATTATTTGCCGTTTTTTCATCTCCAAAGCCTTGCCATCAGGAACGACATTTCTCGAAAATATTATCATTTACACTAGAGTCCCGCTATAGTGGTTCACGCTATTAGTCTACAAGGAGGTCCAAGGGGGCGAGAGAGAGGCGCTTGCAAGGTCAGTGGAGTTGCGACGTTTACTGTTCGGCGCTATCAGAAGCCACAACAAAAAGAAAGAGAAGAAGAACGGTTTGGAGAGTCCCGAGATAGTGTGAAGCGATTAAGGGTACCCCGAAACGGCTATATCCATTTCTTTTTTTCACATGCTTTCTCCTGGAAATTATATTTTTAGTTACAAATTTCATAATTTGCTTACAAATTTTATAATTTGCTTACAAATTTACAAAATTTGTTTTTAAAAAAACAATTTTTTTAAAATGAAAATGCAACTGCTTCGCTGAAAGTTCAACTAATCTGTTGAGAACCCTCTTTCTGTTGGATGGAAACTAATTTTTTAACTGAAAATGTATCCACTTCATTTTTGTTGACAATTGATTTTTTCAAATTGGAAATTCAAATACTGGAGGAAAAGTTGAACCACTTCACTAAAAAGCATTTTAGACTGGAAATTTACCTATTCCGTTGAAAATTCGTTTTTTTCTGCTTTAAATTAAGTCTTCAACTGAAAGTGCAAATTTTCCATTTTTTGTTGAAAATTTATCTGTTTGTTGCAAATTCATCTTCTGTAGTAGAAAAATAATCTTAATGAATTAAAAATTTCTTCTTTTTTTATTGAAATGAAACTTTTTGGTCAAAAATGAACTTTTTTGTTGAAAACTTAACTGTTTTTGGAGAAAACTCGTATTTTCGTTTGAAACTTAAACAATTCGGATGAACTCTTTTTTCTTGACTATAAAATCTTTATTTGTAGAAGATTCGTATTTTTTGTTCCAATTGATTTTTTACTGAAAATTTAACTTTTTCACCCTTGTTTAAATATTTGTCCGTTTTAGTTGAAAGTTCAACTAATTGTTTGAAAATTCACGTATTTTGTTAAAAATTCATCTTTTTTGGTAGAAAATTAATCCTCTTCGTTGAAAATGCGCGTGTTTGGTATTAGTATTCATCCTCGTAGGTAGAAATTTCATATTTTTCTATTGAAAAATCATTTACATTTTTTTGAGTATTCATTTTGGCAGGTTAAACATTCGAATATTTGGTTGAAAATCCAACTCTTTGGTTAAAAATTTGAAGATTTTGTTGAAACTTCGTTTTTTTTTTACTTTATCATCAGAAAAGGTATTAGATTGGTGTAAAATTTGACCAGTCCCCCAGTTTTTGTTAAATGTCAGTGAGCACGAATTTTGAAAAAATTGACAGATTGGATTCGGCTTTGGCTTACTCTCCAAGTATCGTAAAATGAACGTCAAGTTAGTTAGCCAGCCATTAAGGATAAAAATTAAAAAAGTGAGCGCATTAAAAAGATTTCTGAGACCACCTTTTTCAATATGTGTAAATTCTATGTACGGTTATTAGTAGTACTAAAAAATACTAACAATTTACCTTCATGACTCTATTTGATATTAGAAATTACTGGAGTGACGGCATTTACAAAATCCCAAAAAAACAAACAAAAATGAACATTTCAAGCCAAACGACGCACGATATGAAAAAATGTCGAAGACAGAAAAATGTTGCATTTTCAACACCCTACACGATTATCGCAACAACTTTCTAAGTTTGGTTTAAAAATCGAAAATTAAAATTTCGCCCGCACAAAAAATAATGAAAAATCAAAAATTTCATTTTACTGGTCAAACTATGCAGGATACGAGAAAAGTGAATCAACAGATTTGTTATTAATAATTTTTTGATAGGATGTGTAGGAACCAATATAATAATATAAAAGTACACAAGGTACGAACAAAATTAAAACCGAAAAATATCTGCAAATTTGTTATAAATTCTTGTTACAAAAATATATTGAGAATAAAAAAATTAACTTTTTGGAAAAAGGACGCAAGCTACAGTTTTTATATCTACAATTTGCTTCGAACCACCTGACGCTAAGATGCGTATTTTTAGTTTAAATCGTGAAAAATAATATTGAAAATAAACAAATCAAATCTATGGAAAAACGTCAGAAGTTGCAATAAAATGTTTAATAATGCATGTTATGAATTGTAATAATATCTATAAATTTATTGCAATGATATATTCTTCAGTGTAGCTGATAATTAAAATTGGTGCAAATAAGGCACAAATATTAGAGTAATCATGAAAAATAAAATTTGTATTTCATTTTGCAATATCTGAATTAGCAATCCCAGGCCAAGATACAGAAATAGTTTTCTTTACAAAGTTTTTTAACTGGAAATGTAATTTTTTAATTTTTAGTTGAAAATTAATCCTTGTTAGTTACAGATAGTTTCTTTGATAGGAAACTAATATTGGTGGTTTGAAATTTCCTCTTGTTTGTAGTTAATGATGCAAATGTTTAGTTCTAAATTAACTTTTTTGTTAAAATTCATATTTTCGGCTTGAAAATTCGACAGTTTTAGCGAAAATTCGTCCTTCAGCTTGAAAATTCAACAATTCGGATTAACTATTTTTTGTTGATTAAAAAATCGTTACTTGTTGAAAAATTGTTTCTTCAGTTGAAATGGTGACTATTTTTTGTAATTTTTTTTTTATTCAAGTTTTCAATTTTTTGATGAAAATTTGTCATTTTTAGTTAAAAGTTCTATTTTATTGAAAATTCATGTTGTTTGGTAGCAAATTAATCTTCTTGGTTGAAAATTCGTGTGTTTGGCTTTGAAATTCATCCTTGTAGGTAGAAATTTCATATTTTTTTATTCGACTTCTTCAATGATTTACACGAAATTAGTTTTTTTTTTTATTAAACTCATTTTCTTCCATTTGATGAACACTGCATCTCGCAAGTTAGTTTTTATTTAGATTCCTCTTACTTTAGGATTGTTAACTTGCGCATTTTATACCTTGGAACTGGATATCTTTTTCTAATCACATTTTTTTGCCTCGATTCAGCCATACTTCAGGTCAGGACTGGACTTTTGAAAAATTCTTTTCTTTTCTTCATTGCTCATTGTGAGGGATTAATTGAAAGCAGTTGCAAGAGCACCATCTCACTTAGCAAAATCACTGATGATACATACATTTTAATAATTTTATTGTCTCTCCAACTTCCTGAAATGATTTGTGTATTTCTCATTTTTCAAAATTTTCTTTCAAAAACAAAGTGTCCAATTTTAGACTGTGAAATAAAACATGAGATGCGAGGCCAATAAAGGAGTTAAGTTATACTTCTTAGCGATGTTATTTTTTCTTTCGTGCTTAATGGATCTAATTTGTTTCTGATCTCCCGAGTTTTATTTTAAACAGGAAATCAATAGACATTTTTTTCCATTGGAATCCATAAATCGGTACCTACAAAACACTTTATTTTTTCAAGTTTTGTGAAAAAGACCGACCTAGTTTCCGTTTCTGACCAATTTCCTATTCTCAATTTCCATGCTCTTGAAGTGAATGGAAGAAATTGTAACTTTGCTGGATTAATGTCTGAAATCTCCTCCTTAAAATTTGGTAAAGAACATAAATAAATATTTTCTGCTTCTCGAATAAGACCTATTATTATTATCATGGGAGGATCCAGTAAATTTTGCGGAGGGGGCGATTGTACATTTTCTTCGAAGAATGTGTGTGAATAGGACTACCCCAATAATTATTGAAAGGAAATTTTCAAATGGAATATAATGAGCTGATAAATTCTACTTTATTCATATTTTTCCCTTACAGTGTATTCATTAGAAAACCCTAAAATCACGTGCATATTTCGGGCCGTGCATGAATTGGTGTATTAAAAATTAAGTTTTTTTGGTTGACAATTCATAGTTTTAGTTAAAAATTCAGCTGTTAATAATAGATTTGATACTTTCACGATGATTCATTATAATAAATTTAAAATTTAAAATTTAGAATTTAAAGATTTTTCGGGTTTCAATCGTGTGCGAAACTATGAATGTTGCCGACGTTTCGTGAACATTGCAGTTCACTTCTTCAGGGCTTATGTTGTTCTTATATATGTATTCTCTACGATGCCTGTGATTGGCCAGAGTGCCCCATGGTGGGGACTGCTTGAACTTGATTGGCCAATCAAGTCTTTTTTAAAAACCCCGGGAGGACGGAAAGCCAAATCGGATTGGTATTATATCCATTGTCCCTATTGATGTTATTAGGGTGTTTCAAGATTTCGATTGCTTCTCTATGTTTTCTTGGAAATTTATTGTACGTTTTGGCGATGACGGTTGTTTTGTCAAATAAAATACTATGTCCTGTTTCGATATGATGCTCAGCTACTGCTGATTGTGTGAAATGTTTTAGCCTAACTTTACTCTCATGT